>BQKN01022497.1:0-10058 GCA_022839385.1 Asparagus kiusianus
GAATGGCGCCACCAAAGACCTGGAAGGACCTGAAGGTGCGGGGAGAAAGAGCCGAGCGATTCCTCAAAAGGAAGAAGGCCGAAAGAGGGCAAATCACAGGTAACGCTCCACAGCAAAACTTTGTCCCTAAGGGCAAAGGAAAGGCGCATGCGAATGCTGTGAACGTGAACCAAATATTTAAGGTGCAAGCACAGCCGCAACAGCAGCAACAGAAGGCGCCTCAACAATCAAGGTAGCAACAACAGCCCCAGAAGCAAAAGGCCGTGGAGCCGAAGTTCCCCAAGGTCTATTCATTCAAGGAGGATGAAGTTCTCGGTATTTTCAAATACCTCGTCGAGAACAACAAGATCAAGTTGCCTCCGATTCAGGATCAAGAAGATGCCAAGAGAGTCAATGATCCAAAGTACTGCGCATTTCACCGAGCGGTGCACCATCCTACCAAAGTATGCTACGCTCTCAAAGATAAGATTCAAGCCCTAATCGATGTTGGGGTTATCACTATGAAGCAACCCAAGGAGAAGAATGTGGGTGCGAATACAGTATCCATCAGCTTCGGGTCTGTTCCTTCGAGCTGGTTTCAATATGAGCCAGTAATCAATGTAGCAGTGAAGACGGTGAATGATGATCCTCACAAACAGCGCCAGAAAGGGCTCGTGCCACACACAGCCCCGAACGGCGAGATTCTGTGGGTTCATCCGGACCTGATCACAGATGAACAATGGACTGCGACTTCTTCCAAGAAAAAGTCAAAAAGAAAGGGTAAATCCTGTCATGGAGCTTCTGCTATACCAGGGGTGGATGACGACAGAATTCCGACCTTCCCGCTTTCTGAAGACGAACAGGAGGCCTTCGCAACCCGAAGCGGGAACGAATATCACTACAAATACCCGGATGCTTCTGAGCAATTGGGCACCAAAACCCCACCTTCCAAGATGTTGGCAGAACTGGGGATTGCAGCAACTCCCCCAACGCCTGTAGCTACGGAGAAAATCCCGCAGAAGGAGAAAGGGAAAGAGCCTTTACGTCAAGAAGCTCAAAACCCGAGGCAGTCTCGATTCAATCATCCGATTAGGAGAGACAAACCGGGAAATGCAAGCTCTCCGCCCCATTTTGATATCATGGCGTAGTTGGCCAACATCCCGGCTCGGATAACCCTATACGAGTTGCTGCGCCTGTCAAAGGATACAAGGAAAGCATTACAAGAGGCCTTGAGCGATTCTGAAGCTTTCCTGACCCGAATCAAGCCATCTACTGAAGAACCGGAGTCGTCAGCTCAACACTGCAATCTCGCGGCTCATCATTTCCCCTGCATCTCTTTCACCAAAGAAGATATGCAGACAAAGAACTCAAAGCATGATAGGCCCTTGTATTTCACCGGGCATATTGGCTCCAGCATGGTCAACCGGATCCAAATCGATCCGGGTTCCGCTGTTAGCATCATGCCATTCCGATTGATGCATCATCTCGGGATTCCGACTAGCAAATTAGCCTCCACTGGCACGACGATTTATGGATTCAACACCAGCGGATCCAGACCCCTGGGGAAGATCCGAATCAAATGCCAGATCAGGGATTTGAAGTCGGAAGTTACTTGCTATGTGATTGACGCGGAAACATCCTATAACTTACTGTTAGGTCGACCTTGGATCCACGGTAACCTTATAGTCCCGTCAACTCTGCATCAATGCCTCAAATATGTAGGCACAAATAATGAAGTTAAGACGGTGGTCGCGGATAAGCAACCGTTTAAGGGATTGGCGAACTATTTCACCGATTCCCTTTTATACAGTGCTGAATCCGATACTGAATCATCGGCCCAGGGAACGGACAGCGGTAATGAAGCTGATACCGAAACCGGGCTTGATTACGATAGTGGTTTTGTTCTTAATGACATTGTACCCATTGTAATCAATCTTGACGATGATAAATCATCGGAGAATAGTTATAATTGGCAACTCGCCGAAGAACTATCAATAAACGATGATTTAGAGTACTCGACAGGTCTCGATAATGTCACTAAAGAACTCTATGATAACCCTGATTTACATATGCCCCTTCAATCGTTTTGCATGACAAAAAAGCAGGTACACGACCCCTGCGGAACGACGCTTGTCATCCCCGTGGGGATTGGGGGTGGAAAGGAGGTCGTCTACGGCAAAGGAAGAAAACCTCCGATACCCGACCACTTCTTGGAAGAGGAAGACGACGACGATAAACCTGCTCCACATCTATTCAGATATGATGCGAAAGCACGCAATATGATGGAAAAGCAGGGATATGACTTCAAGCTCGGAGAGGGTCTTTACTTTGGTCGAGGTCCGCGAGTTCCACCTCGAATGGCCTATGTACCAAAAGGAAAACCCGATGATTATTATCGCCACAAAAGAGGCTTAGGCTACGTCTCCTCATCCGACGACGAGTGTTGCTGGCAAATCATCGATCAAATTGCTAACAAGGCTAGAAAAGGATACTCTTCTGACTCTTCGGCTTGGGATTCCGACGCTAGTCTCGGTCAAATGTTCGAAAAGCTAATGTCGAACATGACCACGGTTGATCCAACAATAATAGAAGAAGATGATCAGATGCCAACATGGGAGGATCCGTGGGTTCATCACTTGAACATGCAATACGGTGATAGGTTCGAACAGAGAGAGCCTCCTACCGAAGATCAAGTAGTCCAAGTGAATATGGGAAGTGAGGAAAATCCGAAGCCGATATTCATTAGCGACAGCCTCTTACCCGGGGAGAAAGAAGAGTTAATCTCTCTTATCAGGGAATACATCGATATGTTCGCCTGGAATTATGAAGACATGCTAGGGCTCGATCCAAACGTAGCGGTGCATCGTCTCAACATTAAGCCGGATGTCAAACCTGTCAAACAACAACAAAGATGGTTTCGTCCGCAAATGATAGAGGCGATCGAAGCTGAGGTTAAAAAGCTCGTCGACTCAGGATTCATTAGAGAAGAGCAACATCCAGAATGGCTTGCCAATATTGTCCCGGTCCTTAAGAAGAACGGGAAGATCAGGATATGCATCGACTTCAGGGACCTCAATGCTGCTTGCCCAAAAGATGATTTTCCTCTTCCCATCACGGATGTTATCATCGACAACACGTGCGGGTTCGAGAGGATGTCATTTATGGATGGTTTCTCTGGTTATAACCAGATAAAGATGCATCCAGATAATGAAAAGCATACTGCATTTAGAACGCCTCTCAGCGTCTTCTGCTACACAGTTATGCCATTCGGCTTGAAGAATGCAGGTGCTACATATCAGCGAGCTATGTCGAGGATCTTTCAGGAGCATCTCCAAAAGACTGTCGAATGCTACGTGGATGATCTGGTCGTGAAAAGTCGTAACAAGAATGATCACATTAAGGACTTGAAGACCATGTTCGACTTGATGCGAGCTCATCAATTGAAGATGAATCCCACCAAGTCTTTCCTCGGAATGTCTAGTGGCAAATTCCTGGGATTCGTCGTCACCACCAAAGGTATTCACATTGACCCGGATAAAGTAAAGGCGATTAATGAATTACAACCGCCAAGAAACCTCAAAGAGCTCAGAGGACTACAAGGGCGATTGGCTTATATCCGTCGGTTTATCTCGAACCTTTCGGGAAAATGTCAACCATTCTCCAGGCTCACAAAGAAGGGCGTGTCATTCGTATGGGACGATGCTTGTCAAAAAGCGTTTGAAAGCATTAAAGAATATCTCTCAAAACCTCCCGTGCTTGTTGCACCGAAATCGGGCAGACCGTTCTTGATTTATGTCAAGGCGACGAGCCACTCATTAAGTGCATTGCTTGCACAAGATGACGATAACGGTCACGAGCAGGCGGTGTATTATTTAAGCCGAACCATGGTAGGCGCGGAATCTCGATATCCCATGATTGAGAGAGAATGCCTCGCTTTGGTGTTCGCCATCCAAAAGATGTGGCATTACTTGGTTGGACAGACCATCTATGTCATCTCTAAAGTTAACCCAGTCCGGGTGTTCATGACTCAACCAGCTTCCATGAATTGGCGGTTAGCAAAATGGGCCCTACTCTTGTCCCAATACGATCTGCACTTCAAACAGCAGAAGTCAGTAAAAGGACAGGCCATCTGTGATCTCCTGGCGGCTAATCCAACTACGGATACTGCCGAGATATATGACGACCTACCTGATGAAACCCACGAAGTCAACACGACTTCGCACCAACAAGTGTGGCATTTGTACTTCGATGGTGCTTCCCGAGCGGCTCTTGTTACAAGTACTCCTGGATGTTCTAAGGTCTCCTCCGGAGTTGGGGTTGTCTTAGTTTCTCCAGGAAACCATGTGATGCCTCGAGCCTACTCATTAACCAAGCCATGCTCGAATAATGTAGCAGAGTATAACGCACTGATTATAGGACTCAATTGCGCTAAGGAGCTGGGGGTTAAGTATCTCGAAGCTTTCGGTGATTCTCAACTGATAGTTAAACAAGTCCAAGGGGAGTACGAAGTCCAAAGTCAGGATTTAATCCCATATCACAAGATGGCGGTGGAACTAGCGGAATCGTTTGAAGGATTCTTCATCGAGCACGTTCCGCGGTTACAGAACACCTACGCAGATGCGTTAGCAGCCTTAGCTGTATCTCTGGCACAGCCTCCCGGAACAGAGCAGTTTGTTACGGTAAGAACTCACCAACTCTTAGTGCCGCTTTACGATGAAGATGGAAGGGAAGAAGAGGTCCAGGAGGTGCACACAACTCAGGCTGAGTTCGAACCCCGAGATTGGCGTTTCCCCATCATCGACTACGTCTTGCATGGAATCTTGCCAGAAGATGTGAAGGAGAGAGAGTCGATCAGACGAAGAGCTCCAAGATTCTACTATAAAACGGAGAATCAAACGCTATACCGCAGGGGGTACGATGGGTTTCTAGCACGTTGCTTATCGACCAAAGAAGCTGAAGAAGTGCATAGAGAGGCGCATGAAGGAGAGTGCGGTGCACACCAGCCCGGTCCCAAGCTTTATGATCGCATCAGAAGAATGGGATATTTTTGGCCTTTCATGATGAGCGATGCAATCACATACGCCCGAAAGTGTCACGCATGTCAAGTACACGCGAATTATATGCACCAACCTTCGGAGCATCTTCATCCTTCGGTTACGTCATGGCCGTTCGATACTTGGGGAATGGACATTGTGGGCCCTATAAACCCCCCATCAGTCAAAGGTGACCGGTTCATCCTGGCAATTACCGATTACTTCTCCAAATGGGCTGAAGCAGTTCCACTCAGAGAAGTTAAAACGAGTTACGTCATTGCATTCATCAAGCACCATATCATCTACAGGCATGGTGTTCCAAGACGAATCATACATGACAACGGTCCTTAATTTGTCAGCAACGCCTTCATAAGGTTCTGCGAAAAGTTTAAAATTCAGGACATCTCATCAACGGCTTACAATCCCACAGCAAATGGATTAGCTGAAGCCTTCAACAAGACTATCATAAAGCTCTTGTCAAAACTTGTGAAGAATAACAAACGAGATTGGGATGACAAGCTCGGCGCGGCTCTATGGGCCTATCGTACTACGGTGCGTACACCGACCGGCGCAACCCCATACTCATTGGTGTACGGATGTGAAGCCGTTCTCCCTTTGGAAATCCAAATTCCATCCCTTCGGATCGCTCTTGCAACCCAGATGATGACCGAAGAACAGCATCAGAAGCGCCTCGAAGAACTCGAGATGCTCGATGAAAAGCGTCTGGAAGCTCAACAGCATATTGAGTTTTACCAAGCCAGAATTTCTCGAGCCTTCGACAAAAAGGTTCGACAAAGGAGTTTTAAGGAAGGGGATTTGGTCTTAACTGAAAGACGTCCTATGATCCTTAACTCCAAGAAGAAGGGCAAATTTGAACCCAAATGGGAAGGACCGTTCGTAGTAGAAACAGTTTACTCGAACGGCGCATATCGCCTAGTCACCAAAGATGGTGATCGGCTTATAATGCCAATAAATGGCAAATTCCTAAAAAAATACTATCCTTAGTATCTTTAGAAAATTTTGATGTACCGGGAAGTTCCCGGAAGAATACCGCATTGGGATATTATTAGGGATAACCCGGTCACTGTAAGAGAGATGAACAAGAAATCCACATTCGAATTCCGAATGTTCTTGTTTGTCAGACTCTAACTCTCATGAGATGAGATCTAATCATTCGATGGATTAATCTTCCCTCACAAAACTTTCAGTGGTGTTGGACGACTCATAGTCTCCACCACACAATTCCCACTTGGTCAAACCTTCCTACAGTTAGGACCAAAACCAAAATCTCCTCTCGATTCCCCCAATGAACGAGAGGTCCACTTTCAAATCGAGTGATCAAACCTTCCTACAGTTAGGATCATCTCAAATCCCCACTTGGTCAAACCTTCCTACAGTTAGGACCAAAGCCAAATTCCCCTCTCGATTCCTCCAATGAACGAGAGGTCCACAAATCGGGCGATCAAACCTTCTTACAGTTATGATCATTCTAAACTTCCCACTTGGTCAAACCTTCCTACAGTTAGGACCACAACCAAAATCTCCTCTCGATTCCTCCAATGAACGAGAGGTCCACTTTCAATCCGGACAACCAAACCTATAAAAGTTAGGGTTGTTCCCCACTCTCACTTAGTCAAGCTTACCATGGCCAAGACTAAGACTGAGTCATTCCTTTTCGATAAACGAAAAGTTGCCTTTGCTTCTTTTTCCACCAAACCTATAAAAGTTAGGGTAGAAATTGAGCTTCTTCAGATTCAAATGACCAATCCTATAAAAGTTAGGGTCGTTTGAACCTTTTCGATTCTCGGAGTGGAGATCCCACTCCTAGTTTCATCCTTCGGATATGGGGGTGGAGATCCCACCCCGAGTTTCCTTTTCTGCTGAAGATAGAATATAAAATTCTTCCTCTTCAGATTTAAATGACCAATCCTATAAAATTTAGGGTCATTTGAACTTTTTGATTCTCGGGGTGAAGATCCCACCCCTAGTTTCGTCCTTTCGGATTCTGGGGGTGGGGATCCCACCTTGAGTTTCCTTCCCAGCTGGAGATAGAATATAAAATTCTTCCTCTTCAGCACTGGGAGATAGAATATAAAATTATTCCTCTCTCAGTTTGTCTTTGAAAAGACACAATCCTAAACTTCCAGTCCGTGCATTTTGTGCACGGGGCGGTGCGGGGTACTCTTCGGCATCACAACACAAAGTCTCAGAGAGTTCACTCTCTTAGCACAACGTTACATGCGGAACGGATTGTTTTCGGGAAAAGTTGCTGTTTTTATTGCTTTGAGATCTGTTACAACTTCAAGCGTTACAACAAAATCAAATGAAAAGTCGATCTTTTTATAAGATCTACTTGTGCAATAAAACAAAGATTACAACTTTATCGAAAATAAACACGAGATCCCGTTTTGGTGCGGTCTCGCTTGCGTGGGTCTTTTGCCTATGACTGGGATGTTGATATCCGTGGACCGCCGGTCAATCAGATCCGTTCCGGAAGAATCCGGCAGAGTTTCGTCTATCCGCGAAGGGATATAGAAACAGGACTTCGTCGATCCGCGTGAGATCTAGAAGTTTTAAAGCGTATATCTCGGCTAAAACGAAACACTAGCTCTTCTTAGTGTCACAGCTAAGGAGCAACACTACGGAAAAAGAAGGGAGTGAATGAAGGGTTGGTGAAGAACTCTCACTCCTCGCTCCGGCAGGGCTTCGCCGCTTTAAAATTCAGACCTTGCTCCAAGCTCCAGTAGGGCTCCTTGGGGTGTCTCGGATTTTCTGAGACACCCTTGGGGGTGTTTCGTGTTATCCGGGACGCTCCGCGGTGTTTTGATTGTTTTCGCTATAGTGCTTTCATCCAGACTTGGATTTGACTGATTCCGGGTGCGTTGGAAGCCCGTCGAGGAGTTCTACAAGATATGGTGATCGGATCATCTGTAGGATGAATGATTCACAAAGGACGTTGTTCTCTTTGTAAACATTGCGGGGCCCTTGATTTAGCCCGTGCCTTCGTTGTTCGTCGATTCACTTCAATCGTTCACCATTGTTAACCGAACCCCTGTGAACCGGGTAGTGACGTTCATCATCATTTGTTTAACACTGAGTTGTTTGTGGGGACCTATCGGTGATTTTTGATGCCTACAGATACCCCCTCCAAAGTGTTCCGGACTCATTTCTTTTATAGAAGAGACCAGAATACTTTGGATATGATTGGTCCGGCCTTCAGTCGGCAGAAAGGACCCGTGGTTAGCTTCAACTCTTAGCTCCTTCGATTTTAGGTTTATCCGGTGCTTTGTCGAATAACCGAAGTTGTTCCGGCGCTGCGTTTATCGCCTGGCCATCGTTGGAGTCTCGAATCTACAGCTGGTGAGTTGAGTTTGGCTCGTGTCATTGAGTTGACTTTTGAACTTACTATCCCTGTCACATCGTATTGACTTAGGGTTTCTGATCATTATAGGTTGACTTTTTGTCGTCACGCGTTGACTTTTGTTACCGCGTGTTGACTTTTCTCGCAACGCGTTGACCGGCGTTGACCTAGGGTTACGCGTTGATCGGCGTCTACCCTAGGGTTTCGAACCGCGTGGGTTGACTGTTGTCGTCACGCGTTGACTTTTGTCGCCGCGTGTTGACTTTTGTCGTAACGCGCTGTTCGACGTTGACCTAGGGTTACGTGTTGACCGGCGTTGACCTAGGGTTACGCGTTGATCAGCGTTGACCTAGGGTTACGTGTTGATCGGCGTCTACCCTAGGGTTTCGAACCGCATGGGTTGACTTTTGTCGTCATGCGTTGACTTTTGTCGCCGCGTGTTGACTTTTGTCGCAACGCGCTGTCCGGCGTTGACCTAGGGTTACGCGTTGACCGACGTCCACCCTAGGGTTTCAAATCCGCATGGGTTGACTTTTGTCGTCACACGTTGACTTTTGTCTCCACGTGTTGACTTTTGTCGCAACGCGCTGTCCGGCATTGACCTAGGGTTACGCGTTGACCGGCGTCCACCCTAGGGTTTCAAATCCGCATGGGTAGACTTTTGTCGCCGCATGTTGACTTTTGTCGCAACGCGCTGTCCGGCGTTGACCTAGGGTTACATGTTGACCGGCGTCTACCTTAGGGTTTCAAACCGCGTGGGTTGATTTTTGTCGTCACGTGTTGAGTTTTGTCGCTACGTGTTGACTTTTGTCGCCACACGTTGACTTTTATCTCAACGCGCTGATCGGCGTTGACCTAGGGTTACGCGTTGACCGGCGTCTACCCTGGGGTTTCGAACCGTCGAAAGTTGACTCGTGGAATTCATCCATATTTTCAACCGTCGGCGAAGAAAATTGACATTTGTGGAAACATCGGGGGGGGTAGAAAATCGTTCGGGGAGTCAAAAAATTCGTTCGGAGGGTCGAAACCCGGGTGAAACACCCCGGGGTGCCTCGGCAAGGCCGAGACACCAATGGGGTGTCTCGGCATTGCCGAGACACCTCATAGGTGTCTCGGCACAGCCGAGACACCCTACCCGCCCCTCTCTTTTGTCTTTTTCTTCTTTTGTCTTGTTTGTTCCTCCCCTTTAATTCAAATTTTCAAGAGAAAATCTCCCTTCTTTTTGGATCCAAGACCGAACTTTCCCCCCCTTCATTTCGGTTTTGGTGTGTTCTTCCTCCCCAAGAGTTTTCCTCCATTGATTTCTCCTCCAAGAATCCTTCATCCCCTAGGAAAGATCGGGTTTTAGGTGAGCTTTATTGGCCGAAAGCTTCCTCCTCCAAGTAGGGTTCTTCCCTCCATTTTCAAGCTCAAAGGAAAACCCCTTTGATTGGGTCTTTATGCTTAGTAGATAAGGGGTTATGTATGCTCAACACTTAGGGGGTTTTTTGTGCAAAGAGGTCAAGGGCCGAAACTTTGGGGGGCTTATTTGCAAAATTCGTGGGGGCTTATTTGCCAAAATGTGACTGAAATTTTAGGGCTTGGGATCTATACCCATTTGATGAAAAATGGTGAGGGGTGCTTTATGCAAGAGGATCAAAGAGTTGTTTGAGGGGTTTATTTGCAAAACAGCCCATAAATGTTTT
>BQKN01022512.1:0-13945 GCA_022839385.1 Asparagus kiusianus
GTAGGAGAAAATATAAAATTGGTTCTTATTTTGTGTGCGTGACAAATAAGAGTGATGAGTAAATGTGATTGTGGAGAGATAATGAGAGTGAAAGTGATAGTGTGTGAAACGGCGCAGAATTTAAGTGAGAGTGGATGTGACAAAGAATGAGTGTGATCAATAAGGCAAGAAGGAAAAAATGAATAAAATCAAGAAACAAATGAAAAATCAAGAATGAAGAACAAAATTCAAAAATAAAAGAAAATGCAAGAAATTAAAGATGGTGGATTCAATTATAGATATGGATAATCTAAAATTGAACCCACTTCTTAGAAAATGGTGATTCCCTAGAGGGTTCTAGCCTAAAGGCGAATCAAACAAAATAAAAATAAACAAAAAGAAAAACTAAACCCAAGAGGGTTCTAGCCTCAAGGTGAATAGTGTAAGAAATTAAAATCTAACTACAAAATAAATTGCAAAATCTAAACTATAAAATAAAATTGCAAGAATTAAATGCAAGAAAATAAATCTACTCTATAAGCATAAAATAAATCTAAGGCAAGAGGGTTCTAGCCTCTTGGCTATTTAACAAGAAAATAAAATCTAACTACAAGCATAGAAATAAATCTAAACTAATAAGCAATAAAAGAGAAAAAGAAAAGAAATGCAAACCTTCAAATAATTCTCCATCTTCATCTTCATCTTCATCATCCAACAAAGAGAAGTAGAGAAAAATTTAAAGTGGTGAAAAAATTATTATTATTAATTGCAACTAAAGTTACAATTTTTGGAAGGCCTTCTCAATTAAGAGTAGCCCTCCTCTCCAAAAGGAGTTACAAAATTTTCACACCTCTAACCCCTCACTCTCTACCCCTATTTATAGTAAACATCAGTAAATGAGAGCCATTGGATTGAAATCTTATCCAAAAACAACAAAAATCAGCCCTTAATTCGTAACAGAATTGTCAGTATCGATGCCAGCATCGATACAGGTATCGATGCCGGCATCGATGCCTGCATCGATGCAGGTATCGATGCCCTATCAAAATTCTGCCTTCACGGATGGCTTCGTCTCGTCGAGATAGGCGATTTTCATATATTATATGTTAAATTCCGCCTTCCGGATTGAGAGATATCGTCGTTTCTTTACGGCCAACCATCTTGAATATATTTTTTTTTCATATTTGATTTTTTTATTTTCTCCGGCTTCTACAGGCTACTCGGCTTGATTCTGGGCTTGGGCTTTTTGGCTCTTGCCTGTGTTCTTCATTTAATTCATGGGTTTTTGTTGAGAGATTGGAGTTTGAGCTTTATTCTTCATTAACCTGCAATTAAAAGATAAAAACAATTATTAGTGGTATATTTATTCATATAAAATAGATAATGAGGGTATAAAATTGTAATAAAATGTGATTATCAACTCCTCAATCCGGCAGCACCTCATCGTCTTGAATAATAAAACCCCCAGCTAAAATGAGCACCCAAGCTCCTATTTATAAGATTCGGAAGCGGTTATTTGGATGAGAACAAGTGATTTGACCTTATCTTCAGTCAATAACGGCTTAACCACTTTTGTAGATGATATCTAGGCAGTTAAGAACCCATGGAACAGATAAATCCCGAGAAAACCGCTCAAAACCGTCGAAAAAACGCGTTAGGGGGTCAAAATAGCGCGAAACACCCCGTCGACCCGCGAGGGGCGTGGGTCGGCGCGGTCCGACCCACGTGGCCGCGGGTTGGACTTGGTCGACCCGCGGGGGGGCGTGGGTCGGCGCGGTCCGACCCGCGTGGCCGCAGGTCGGACTTGGCCGACCCGCGCGTGCGCGGGGTCGGCTCGGTCCGACTCACGCCACCGCAGGTCGGTCTTGGCCGACCCGCACGGCCGCGGGTCGGCTTGGTCCGACCCGTGCCGCCACAGGTCGGACTTGGCCGACCTGCGTGGGCGCGGGTCGGCGCGGTCCGACCCGCGCGGACGCGGGTAGTTTTACCCCTTTCTCTGATTTTCGTGTTTTCCGACTTTTCTGATCTTCCAGGACTTGTAGTTTCTCCCGTTTCGCGTATTTGGTTGACTTGTACGCTTCATTGCGGGACTGACCGTCGAATGCACGTTGGTTGACATGCGTGTGTTGGTTGACGTGCGCGTGTTGATTTATGCACGCGTGTTGACTGACGTGCTTGAATTGATTAACGCGCGTGAACTGATTGACGCGCGCGTGTTGATTGATACGCGCGAGCTGATTGATGCGTGCGAGCCACTTGGCGTTTACCGTTGTGGTGGTTTATTGTCGTGTCATCAACGGTTCGCCGATTCGTTTCATGCGCTTGTCGGTGTCGGATAATCCTCTTCGACTCGGATAATGACGTTCATCGTCTTCTCTTGGTCTCGAGTTGTGTGCGGACACCCATAGACATTTTTAGACACCTACAGATATCCCCTCCAAAGTATTTTAGACTCATTCTTTTATAGAAGAGTCTGGAATGTTTTGGATAAGATAGGCCATCTCCTCAATTTCGTAGAGTGGCCTTTAACTACTCAATTCTTAACTTCTTCAGCCTTCAATCTATTCATTGTTTCATCAAATAGATGAAGTTCTTCTGACGCTGCATTTATCGTCTGACCGTTGTCGAAATCTTGAACTGAGATTAGTGTGCAAGTTTCTGAACTTAGCTCGTGCCATTGAGTTGACTTTGAACTGACCATCTTCGTCAGAAATTCATATCTGAATCCGATTGAACTCCCTGAAATCATCGTTTGCCTTAGTTTGGCGATATTGCTGATGTGTTGACCGGCATCGATCTTTACTGTAACACATTGTGCGGTATTGACTTTTGTTGTAACGCATTGATCGGCGTTGACTTTTGCTGTAACGCGTTGATCGGCGTTGACACAGTTTATACTCGTACGTTGGCTAGAGTCTATACAGTTTAAGCTCTTAAGGCATTGGAGCGTGGCGGTCTCAAATTTGGGGTTGCAGGATCAACTATTAAAGTTGTTTCGTCTGCAGATATAGATCTTATCCCTAAGTGGTTGGATGTTCGAGTCACGAGACCAACTAACGGAGTTGGTGTGTCAATGACTCACATTTATAGAATTTTTGGTAAATTCTCAGCCATCAACAGGTTTGATTAGCCTTTACTGACTACCGTTTGAGTCGGGCTAGCATATAGATTGTTTAAATCCGTTCTGCATGTAACGTTATGCTAAAAGAGTTAACCCTTTTAGTGCTACGATATTGAATATGTAGACTTCGTCTTTCTCCTGTGAAAAGACTAAACAGCGACGTGTATCAGACGTTGACTTGGGATTTTTAGCAAATTCTCAGCCCTTAACGGGTTTGATGAGCCTTTACCGACTACCATTTGAGTCGGGCTAGCATGCAGATTGTTTAAATCTGTTCTGCATGTAATGTTGTGCTAAAAGAGTTAAATCTTTTAGTGCTACGATATTGAATACGTAGACTTCGTCTTTCTCCTGTGAAAAGACTAAACAACAACGTGTTTCAAACGTTAATTTAGGATTTTTGGCAAATCTTCAGCCCTCAACGGATTTAACGTGCTTTTACCGATTACCGTTTGAATCGGGCTTACATGCGGATTGTTTTAAGTCCGTTCCGCATGTGACGTTGTGCTAAAGGAATGAACTCCCTTAGACTTGATGCTACGACTTCGAATACGACTTCGCCATTGTTACGGGTGTTGGCCTTCTTGTTTTGATGATGTTTAACAAACAATTTACCACTAATATTTTTTGTCTAATCTTTGTGTTTTCTTATATATTGTAGACAAACAACAAGTTGGAGGATGGATGGAATAGTGCTTCAATGATCATATCCAAAGGAGGTTGGCGGAATGTCGGTGAAGCTTATACAATTCAAGTTAAAGATCAAGTTCAAGTTTTATCCGTAACGTGTACCAAGTCAAGCTTAATTGAAGATCAAGATTGCTTGGGTAATGTAGTTTAGGATTTATATTATGTGTGTTAAGTACTCTAAGCTCAATTATCTATACACACACATTTTATTGGTTTCCTTGTATATATATGTAGTCATATATATTTATACAACACAAGTTTTGGTTTTCATGTTTATAAATATGAAATTACATGTTTCATATTTATTATTTGGTTTATCTACTTAGATATGAAACAAATATATTTTCATACTCATATGTTTCATTTTCTATTGTATTTATGAAAATATTGTTTTCTCAGTTTATGGACTTAATAACAATTATATACATATTTTATTAAGTCTACAAAATCATTGTGCAAAGTTTCAAAACATGGTTTAGCCAAAATATCAAAATTCACATGTTTACATTTTTGTGTTTTGGACTATTTTGCAAAATGATAATATTTCACAAATGGGAAATGCAATTTGGAAAATTCTTTTTGTAACATGTTCATTTACATGTTTATATATATTTCCCAAAGTTTTATTATTTTTGGACTTCATTTGTTATTTTTAACAATTTTTTAAAAAGTCCTAAAATCAGTTTTTGGAATGTATCAATATGCGGTCGACCGCACCGGTCGACCGCACCGGTCGACCGCACCTGTGATCATTCGTCAGTGGGCAACAGAGAGTTTGTCGGTCGATCACCGCGGTCGACCGTGAGCTCGAAACTTCCCACGGTCGACCGCACCGGTCGACCGAAGAAGTTTCTGCTCGTTTTCTCAGCTTGGGAGCTGGATCGCGGTCGACCGCCGATTTGACCGTTGGTTTCCAACGGCTATTTTTCTGAGCTGTTTGTTTTGGGCTTTTTGGTATTTTGTTTGGGGTTTTTGGTTGAGGTTTTGAGAGGCTATAAATACCCTCTTTGATCTCAGTTCTCAAGTAACCTAAGAGAATGTTTTAACAAGTTTTAAAAGAGTTTAAGTTTGTTTAGTTTGTTTTTGGGGTTTGCTGTTACAAAGAGGAGTTTGCATCATCTATTGAGGAGTTCATCTTCAATATCTTCTCATCCTCTCTTTGTATTTATAGAGAAGTTTTTCTAACTCTTTTCTCTAGCAATTTTATTATTGATTTTCATATTCTTATTTTTGCTAGTTTGCTATTTGAGTTAGATTTGATTTATCTCATTGTTACACACACCCATTTGAGCTTATTGTATTTGCATTCATAATATATTTCGGGTTGTGAGAGTTATAACATCGAGTGTGAGCTTTCATTGTGTTCTCATCTATAGTAGAGAACTGACAATTATTGTATTGAGCCTAATTGTGAGATTCACTTTGTAATACACTTGTACACCAAGTGAGGAGTGTGTGGTGAGAGTCGGGGATCGTTCCAAGAGGAGTGGCGTCGGTTGACGAACCTAGGAAGAGGTTGTAACCGAGCACTTGAGGGTGACACGGCTAGGTCCAACACTTGTGTGGGTGTAGAGTGTGATTGCATAGTGTTTGTTGTGTGAGGGTTTTCGGTGAGCTAAAAAACCGAGTGTGTTGTGAAGTTATCGGTGAACTAGAAAACCGAGTGTGTTGTGAAGTTTTCGGTGTGAACTTTGATCGGTGAGCGTTGAAAACCGACATTGTGAGGTGTAAATGTTATTCAGGTGAGCATAAAAAACCCAGTTGTGATAGTGGATTTCTCCCCGGGAGTGGGGAGCGGAGACGTAGGACGGAAGGTCCGAACTCCATGATCATATTGTGTGTTTGTATGTGCTTTGGCGTTTATTCATATTTGTGCTCATTGATCATATCGCCATTGTCTCATTATTTAGCTTGTCCACTATCTAGTTCATATTGTTTACCCCTTGTGTTTGCATATCCTTGCACATATCTTATTGTATATCTCTTTGCTAGGATATATCATCTTGTGCTAGTTTATATATCCTTGCATACATATTTCATCATATAGGATATATCTCATTGTTTATATTGCTTATCCTAGCTTATATAGTTGTTATATTTCATACTTGCTAGGATAACTTATTAATTAATTTAATTGACATTTAAATCGGATTAGATTAGCATAAGACCCTAATCACCCCCCTTTAGGGTCTAACAACGGGAATAGGCTACCCGACAATGTGTGTTAGATGCTGACTTATCCCTACTTAGGCTTCGAGATAAAAGTCCCCAGACTGGAATTCTGGTGTCTTCTTCAATCGGTGAAAGACTAAACCGGCAACACGTGTTAGCCGTTGACTTATCCCTACTTAGGATTCGGGATAAAATTCTCCATACGTGTGAGGCATGGATTACGGTGTTATTAATAACAACCTACCATAATATTGAATATGTGGGCCTTTGTTCTTTTTTTTACGGTTAAGAACTAACTGGCAACGCATGTTAGGCGTTGACTTATCCCTACTCAGGATTCGGGATAAAATTTCTCGAGCGTGTAAGGCACGAATTACGGTGTTATTAATAATAACATGCCACAATGTCGAATATGTGGGCCTTTGTTCTTTTTACGGTTAAGAACTAACCGGCAACGCGTGTTAGGCTTTGACTTATCCCTACTTAGGATTCGGGATAAAATTCCCCGTGCATGTGAGGCCCAGATTTTGGTGTTATTAATAACAACCTGCCACAATATGGAATATGTGGGCTTTTGTTCTTTTTTTTTACGGTTAAGAACTAACCGGCAACGCGTGTTAGGCATTGACTTGTCCCTACTCAGGATTCGGGATAAAATTCCCCGTACGTGTGAAGCACGGATTTTAGGAGTTTGAAAAAAGTGGTGTCTTCTCCTGGGGCAAAGACGAACCCGATGCGGGAGAGAAAGAATTTTATATTCTATCTCCCAAAGCCGAAAAGGAAGAATTTTATATTTTATCTCCAGTCACAAAAGGAAACTCAAAGTGGGATCTCCACTTCAAGAATTCGGTAAGGTGAATCTAAGAGTGGGATCTCCACTCCGAGATTCAAAAAGATTCGAATAATCCTAACTGTTGGAAGGTTTGATTATCGAAAAAATGTGGCCCTAACTGTAGGAAGGTTTGACCAAGCGGTAGTTTGAGGTGATCCTAACTGTAGGAAGGTTTGATCACTCAATTTGAAAGTGGACCTCTCGTTCATTGGAGGAATCGAGAGGAGATTTTGGTTATGGCCCTAACTGTAGGAAGGTTTGACCGAGTAGGGGTTTGAGACGATCCTAACTGTAGAAAGGTTTGATTGCTCGATTTGTGGGCCTATCGTTCATTGGAGGAATCGAGAGGAGATTTTAGTTTTGGCCCTAACTGTAAGAAGGTTTGACCAGGTAGTCAGTAGGAGTGGGAGTACAAATCATAGTGGGAGTGTTGACCTGTACCGATTACTCAATGGGGATTCTTGGTGTCAAGTGATAAGAACTTAACATGAAGGGGTTTGACAATTCGTCAAGGATTAAGACATTAGAATTCCGAGTACCATGTCCGGACTCTAACATTGAGGATGTTTAGTGCAAAGATACAACGAAAGTTTGAGTGGATTTAACCGAAAGGAATTTTTTAGTGGTCTCACCGTCAATTAGTCTGATCGGTGGGGGATTTTGTGGTGGAAGGTTGTGAGTCGTCAAACACCAATGGGAATTTTGTGAGGGAAGATTGATCCAACAAAGTGATCAAATCTCGTCTCAGCAAAAGAGTGTTTAGAAATCACGGTGGGTTTAGTGTTTATCACTTTATTTGTAACGATCGAGTTATCCCTAAGAAGGTTACATGTATCATTCTTCCGGGAACTTCCCGTTACATGAATTATCCACCCCCAGCTTCCTTTGTGGAACTGGGTCTGACATTATACTCAGTTACATGACCGGGTTATCCTTAAGAATATTACATACAAAAATTCTTCAGGAACTTCCCGTCAACAGTAGGAAACAGTTTAAACTCATATACCTATTGGAGTATTGAGAAGCAGTTTATACTCTATACTCTTCGGAGTATTGCCGTTCTCATTCGGCTTATCCCAACGTTATGATGCCATCTTCAACCAAGGTTTGAATGCTATTCTTGAGAGCAAAGCAATCCTTGGTGGGATGAAGGACCCTCCTGTGGTACACACAGTACTTTGGATCCGCAGTGTTATCAGCTTCCTCCTGATTTGTGATAGGTGGTAGCTTAATCTTATTATTTTCAAGGAGGGATTCGAAGATGGCTGGAATGTCTTCGTCCTTGAAAGAGTACTCTTTTTGGAGTCTCGAATTCGAAGTGTTTCGCTGTCTCCGGGATTGCCGTTATGACGTTTTATTAGCGTCAATAACTGCTGCAGGTGCCTTGCCCTTACCACGGGAGGCGAAGTTTGAGTTCGGAAGGTTAGCCGTCGGTTGGCTTCTTTCGGCTTTTTTTTGAGGAAACGTTCGGTCTGCTCTCCGCACACCTTCAACTCTTTCCAGTTGTTGGACAGTGCTACTCCCATAACTTCGAACACATCTAATGAGAGGTTGTTGTGATAGGTTTGAAGGATGAAGTCCTCTGTGATTAGATCTCGACAGTTCATTATCTTATTCCGGAAGCGTTTGACGAAGTCGTCGACCGTCTCGTCGTCTTCTTGCTTCTCATCGAAGAGTGTCCTGATTCCTCAGCGTCATCATCAAAGAAATGAGTGAGGAATAGGCTCTCCAGGTCTTCCTAATTATTGATACTTCCGGACTTAAGACGGCGGTACCAATCGAAGACGGGCTCACGCAAGGTGCCAACGAATGACCGAACCATCAAGCCTTCATTGCCGGAGATCATACCCAAGTGGGACTTGAAGTAGATCAGATGCTGCGTAGGTGAACCCTTCCCGTCAAACAGTGTGAAGTTAATCAGGTTGAACTTCGCCGGGTATGCTATTGAATCCCACTCCATTGGATAGGGACACGGAATATCGGTCCTTTTCACCTCTCGAGCAGACATCAGAGCGTTGATTTTTCTCTCGAGATCTTTCATTTTCTCATCCTCGCTCGTATAGGGGCTTGGACGATTCTTAAGAGGAATAACAGGGCCACCCCCAGTGTTGTCATTATTGGTAGGACCACCCCCAGCATTTTGGTTAACAGGAGGGTTCTCAGCATCGAAAGGTTCATCCACATCTGAATCGCTACCTGGTTGGTCAGCACGGTTACGACGGTTGGATTCACCGAACTGATTGGACAGAGCTCGAATTTGTTGGTCATGCTCTTCCCTCATTCGTAGTATAGCCATTTCCATTTTAATCTTGAATGCCTCTTTCTGCTTGATTAGAGCATCCTCGAGAATTTTGGCGATTTGCTCGGTGTTGATCATGAATGCCTCGTAGGATTATCCTGGGTTGGACACTGTTTTGTCAGAAGCGACTGCAGAGTTAGCATCTGATGCTTCGTCATCTGAGGATAATCCCTTCTGCATCCGCTGATAATCTCTTTGTCTAATGGTTCCTGATCGTAACCGGGTTAGACGATGCGATACAAGCGGGTCAGAGCTAGAAGGTCGAATCGATTTTTCCTTATCAACCATATTGATGGTAACCTCTGGAGGTTCGTCACCTTGAACGACCGATCTTTTCTTACGGAGACGCTTTGGATTAGACTTAGCCTTTCTGTTGGAGATCCTCTCAAGTACCGAAACCGTCTGCGGAGTAGTCTTGGGGCAGCTACACGCTGATAATACTTCCCTAATTAACTTGGCGCACGGGCAGTGAGACTCCGTGTTCCGGGTATTTCTCTTTCGAGACTTGTTTATACCCCCAGCCCGATAGTACAACTCATCGGTCAGATGACCGGAGTAACCTATCGTGTGTTGGCATGAATCCCTTGGTATAACATTGTCATTGTCAGATGAATACGTTTCTTTCAGGGGGTTTGCCGCTTTATTAGCATTCTCAAGAGTCACGTGTTTAGAACTATGCTTTTGGGAGCGCAAGATCTCAACAGGATCTTGGTTTTGGATACACACCCCTAGGCGGGTGGAAACCGAAGTTTTCCCTTTATGAGAAGGCTTGAAATTATTGCGAGTGCATGTGCGACCCCCAGCTCGACAAGTCGTTCAGATTCAATCACCAGACCCAAGCGTTCTTCGCTCAGAACTTTGCCCCGATCCTTGTGCAAAGGACCCAGGCGATCCGTCATCCTCATCTTGAAATGGGATAAGTCTACGTTGTCGCGGGGCTTCACCGGAGATGCGAAACTCGATGGGATCGACGAAACAGACGTAGAACATCTTCTGCCTTGACTCTAGCGCGGGTCAGACTTGAGTGACCCGTGGGTTGGAGGGTCGGATCAGGTGACCCGCAAAGTGGAGGGTCGGATTGTAGACGGTAAAAATTACCGTGGCGGACCAACAAACAAATTCGCCCGCAAGTCAAGGCCATCCACTTAGATGAGGAATGGAGTGTAGCCGTGAGACGGGTTCGAGGGTACACCTAGGCCCTCACACACCAAGTCGTATGGAAGTGGATCCGCCCTCATAAGCCAGATCCGCTCGTAGATATTCAAATCCGCCCTCATGAGCCTGAGCCGCTCACAGGGGTACGAATTCGCCTTCAGCGGCACGCAAGGGGGGCTCAAATCCGCCCCCATGTACTGAATCCGCCCACAGAGGGCCGCGTCTACCTAAAAGCCGGGTTCCCACGGACAGATTTTCCCCATTCCTCGCGATGCGTGGGGAGGGAACGCAGCGCTCCAGATTCGTCAGACAGCTGCCCGCAGTTCAAGCGAACAAGACAGGCGCACGGTCGGTTTGCACCCTCATAAATGCAGGTCACTTCACCCATCAGAATAGAAACCCAAAGCCGTTAGCACGCCGCAAGCTATCTGGCGCTCGTTCAGACACGACGTCCCTTCTCTAACCTCTGCCAAGACACAGGGGGAGGAGAGAAGGCACAGGACCCCAGGACTGTCAAATGGCCTCTCGGTGGCTCACAGTGCAGGTGACCAGACAGCTGCCAGAGCAGCCTGCCCCCTCATAAATGCTGCTTACCTCACTGGTCTAAACCGAGAGCGAGAGCCGTCGGCGCTCGCTGAGTTGGTCAGATCCACTCAAGCATCTGGCAACCGCCGTCATGGGTACGAGGAGGGGCTTTCCCACTCCTACGCGACGCGACGCAACATGCGGCTCATCGAATGACCGCTGGCAACACAGAGAAACAGCAGAATGTCTCTGGACAATGTATGGTCACATCCCATAATTTAAGGGACATCCGAACTGTCTCTCTCTCCTATAAAAAGGCTTCTTTCAGCAACTTGAAAAAGAGATAGATCGATTGATCAATCAAGAGAGGAAGAAGCTTTCTGTAAACCCTTGCATTACAGCGCCATCTCCTAGCTCCGAGCCCCGATCGCCGGCGAGCCAGAAGAGACGAACTCCTTCACCTCGAGCTTCTACTGAGTACTGAAGCTCTCCAGTAACCTCGGTCGAACCGTCCAAGGGAAGCAGACTCGGCACGAGCACCGAGCGAAGCATCCTGTAGCTACCTTAAAGTCCCCACGATTAAACAAGGAGGGCCTTCTCTCTGCTTCTGTTGTAATTCAGATTGATTTAGTTTATAATAAGCTTTCTTATAAATACAAACAAAATCCTCCATTTTCAGGAAAATCAGAAATTTACACCTACAGAAGATGGCGACCACAGTGGGAGAAGCTGTTTCTTCAAACAAAATGGTGGTAGCTCAGTTCGACGAGGTTGCTGTTGGGACGACGGTGGAGTCCCTAGAGATTGAGTTTGACCAGGCCAAGTACGAAGAGTACTTGTCTTCCTCCTCTTCTGGTGGCGAAGCGTCCCGTAAACGCCACAGAGTCATGCACAGGAGCCGACCTCCGACGGTCAAAGCTCCCGCGCCAGAAGACTCTACCCGAGTCTCGACGGGGAAACCCACCCCAAACACTCTCGAGGCCAAGTCCCAGATCGAGAGTGTGAAGGGAGGGTCTACTAAGTGGGTCGCCAAACGACCCTCGGTAACACCCGCTCCAAAAGAGACACCCATTCAGCCCGGCATAAGCCACACTGCCACAGCCCGCGCGGACACTCTCCCCGCTGGGAGAGCTCGCCAACAGCGACGGCAGACACTTGTCGGGCAAAAAGCCCAGACTTCCGCTTCACGCGACGGCCTGGATTACCATACAAGCCCGAGAAGCGAGAAATAAGAGGGAAACTCGCCCGGAATTGGGAGGCCCTCCAAGTCAGGAGCGCCAACCAAAGAGGACGGGACCACCCGCTCGAGTGGGCTTCGCTTTTCCGGTCACATCCCTGACACGAACAAACCACCCCAAGCGAGTGGGCCTATCAGAATAGGTGAGTCTTCGAAGGCTGGCGACCCTCGCCATAATCTTTTGGCGGACAAATGCAAAGACAAGGAAGTAGGCGACACTTCGTGAGCCCACTCGCTCAAACGAAGGGTCAAAACTCGCCTACGTGCTGGAGTTCGCCCAAACGCAAAAACTCGCCCGTCAAAGCGAGATCGCCTAACTCCAACACCACATCACTCCACGCAGCGTGCGCCAGAGAGTACATCCAAAGATCTCTCATGTACGCACCCAAACGATCCTTTTGATACTGGGGGTTGTCATCAACCACTCACAGGAGATCTCTGAGAATACCTGACTCGCAAGCGCACTATACATGAGGCGAGTCCTCAGTGTCATTGCGAAAGGCTCATTCACACGGTGCTCGCCGACTGCCAATGCTTAGGAACGGCGAAACCTTCAGTGTTTGAGAGACTTTCTCAGTGAACCTCACAACGGAGGACCTCCCGTCGAAAGCGTCGTCACCAAAAAAGACACGCTGCCGACGACCTAGAACTCCTGTCCGCCACAGTTAACATGACGGATAGGGGTAAGGGGGTACTCTCCGATTCCCCAGATTCGAATTCTATTCTAAGACCTAACCGCCGATTCACCCAGCACGGACAAGGCGGCATATACCAGCGAACCCATAGTCACAGGGGGGAGTAAGCATCGGGTTTGATTACTCGACCCTAACACCCTCCTCCCACGGCGAAGACGAGGTTCATTCGGCGGCGGCCACATCCCAGACCTCACACTTGGGTCAAAGCACGCCGGCGGGGGTACACATGACCGAGCTCACTCACGAGCAGACAATAGCTCAGAAGCTGGAAGAACAGCAGGCGACCATCGACTCTCTACGAGAGATAATGGAGCAACTTCTGAATAGGAAGAAGAAGAAGAAGAGAGCCCAACGCCCCTTACCCCGACGAACTGGGGATAGAGAGTGGGTACCACCCCACCGTCCTGCGATGGAAACGGAAGACAACAGTAATCCGCAATCTGATTACTCTTCCAAGACGTCGCTAGGGACGTCGCACACCGGGGATGGCACTCGTGACAAGAGGTTCGATGAGTTCTAGGACCAGCTTAACGCGCTGAAGCTTCAGCAAAACATGAACAAGCTGGGGGTGGTTTGTCCCTACCCCATTGAGTGGGATACAGTCCCATATCCGGCGAAATTCAAACCGATCAGCCTGGTACAATTCGACGGCAAGGGCTCACCTTCCCAGCACATTTACTACTTCATGGCCCAGACTAGGTTCCTCACGGGGAATGACGCCATTCTTACCCGACTATTCATAGGTACCCTCAAGGGGGTAGCCTTTGAATGGTTCCGCAAGCTGGAACCCGGCTCGATCAAGTCATGGGCTGACGTCGAAAGGCTCTTTTTGGCCCACTTTTTCGACGACGACACAGAAGTGTCGATGGCCACCCTCCTCGCGGAGAAACAACGGAAGTCGGAGTCGGTCAACGACTTCGTAAAAAGATTTTGGAACCGATCAGTCCACTACTGGGACCAAGTCTCCGAGTCGACACTGATCGAGATGTGTCGTAACAACCTATCAATCCACATCCTATCCAAAATAGGCACGGTGGAAACTCGGACGTGGAAAGAGCTTGTGCGTCAGGGTGAGTAGGTGGAGAACATGATCAAAAGGCTCGAGGCCGAAGAGCCACAGCCTAAGAAAGGAGCTGCGGAACCAGCCGTGCCGAAGAACCCACCTCGAACAAGGGGAAAAGAGATTATGGCTATTGACTCTGCCCCAGCGCCAAAGACTGCTCAGAAGCAGAAGCCTAGG
>BQKN01022576.1:0-20635 GCA_022839385.1 Asparagus kiusianus
AAAAAAAACTTGGAAAGTTACAATGGAAGATTCTAAATTATCTCGGAAGCAATTAGATAACCCACAGTAAAAGAATCTCAATCATTTTCATAATAATTAAGAATGGGTTATTCAAATGATCAGTTTCTATTTGGAACAATCAACTGATCTCAGGTTATCCTAAAAATATCCTACATAGGATCCTCTAAGAACTTCCCGTTTTATATAGGTTATCCTGAACATATTATGGATAGTATTTCTTCAGGAACTTTCCATTTATTAGCATCATTATTTTGTTACCATCCTGGGTGATCAAGCGATACGCTCCGTTTGAATAGACTGTTTCTATTACAAACGGTCCTTCCTATTTAGGTTGGAATTTTCCTTTCTTCTTGGAATTAAGAATCATAGGTCTCCGAACAGCAAGAACCAGATCTCCTTCCTTAAAGCTTTGTCGTTGGACCTTTTTATCAAAAGCCCGAGAAATTCTAGCCTGATAAAACTCGATTTGTTGCTGAGCTTCTAAGCGTTTTTCATCTAACATCTCTAATTCTTTGAGACGCTTCTGGTGATTTTCTTCCGTCATCATTCCCGTTGCGAGAGCGATGCGGAGAGAGGGGATTTGTATTTCTAAAGGAAGGATAGCTTTACATCCATATGTTAAGGAGTATGGGGTTGCTCCAGTTGGCGTACGGACAGTTGTACGATAAGCCCATAGGGCTTCACCGAGTTTGTCATCCCAATCTCGTTTATTGACTTTCATAAGTTTTGCCAAAATCTTGATAATAGTCTTGTTAAAAGCTTCGCTAATCCATTAGCTGTGGGATTATAAGCAGTCGATGAAACATTCTTAATCCCGAATTTACCGCAAAATTTGATAAATGCGTTGCTGACGAATTGAGGACCATTGTCGTGTACTATTTGCCTTGGGACACCATACTGATATATGATGTGGTGTTTAATAAATTTGATAACATCACTCGTCTTTACTTCCTTAAGTGGAACTGCTTCTTTCCATTTGGAGAAGTAATCGGTGATTGCCAAAATAAAACGATCACCCTTAACTGAAGGCAGGAAAATAGGTCCTATAATATCCATTCCCCAAGTTTCAAAAGGCCATGACGTTACTGATGGGTGTAAGTGTTCTGGTGGCTGATGCATATAATTTGCATGTAACTGACATACATGACATCGTCAAGCATAGTCGACTACATCATTTACCATAGTTGGCCAGTAATATCCTATTCTCCTAAGTCGGTCGCAGAGTTTAGGACCGGGCTTATGTGCACCGTATGTCCCATCATGCGCCTCTTTGAGTTCTTGTTCCACTTCTTTATTGGATAGACAACGGAGTAATAGACCATCGTACGACTGTCGATACAACATTTGTGCTGTAGCGTTGTAGTAAAATCTCGGTGCTCTTCGCCAAATCGAATCCCTTTCTATTATATCTTTAGGTAAGATATCGATAATAGGAAAACGCTAATCTCAAACTTCGGGTTCAACTCTCGTAGAGTGTGCTTATTTGGCAATCGAATCGTAGATTAGAACAATAAGCTAGTGAGTTCTCACTATAATTAATTGCTCCGTTTCGAGAGGCTGAGCCAGAGATACCGACAATGCCGCCAATGCGTCTGCATATGCATTTTGAAGACGTGGAACGTACTTAATGAAAAATTCTTCAAACGAGCTCGCCATCTCGATGGCTACCTAGTAGTATGGAATTAGATCTCGGTTTTTGACTTCATACTCTCCTCATATCTGATTAACTACCAGTTAAGAATCGCCAAAAGCTTCGAGGTATTCGACCCCCAGCTCTTTAGCAAAATTAAGCCTAATTATTAATGCATTGTATTCGGCCACGTTATTAGAGCATGGCTCGATCAACGAGTATTCTCTAGGAAAAACAAGTTTTTTCGGGGAAACTAAAACGACCCCCACTCCTGAGAAAATTTTAGAACATCCGGGTGTGCTCGCCACATTGGTTGCCCGGGAAGCTCCATTGAAGTATAATTACCATACTGGTTGATGTAACGTGGTATTAACTTTGTGAGTTTCATCCGGCAGATCGTCGTACAACTCGGCTATATCTTTTGTAGGGTTTACCACCAAAAGATCACAAATAGCTTGCCCCTTAACAGATTTTTGCTGCTTGAAATGCAAATCATATTGTGATAAGAGTAATGCCCACCTGGCTAAACACCAATTCATAGAGGCCGGTTAAGTCATGAATACTCGAATTGCGTTTATATTGGAAATGACATAAATTGTCTGTCCAACTAAATAATGTCGCAATTTTTAGATTGCTAATATCAGGGCGAGGCATTCTTCCTCGATCATCAGATAGCGAGATTCGACTCCTACCAATGTACAACTTAAATAATACACAGCTTGTTCGGGACCGTCATCGTCGTCCTGTGCAAGCAATGCACTTAACGAATGGCTCGTCGCTTTGACGTAAATCAAAAATGGTCTGCCCAATTTCGGTGTAATGAGAACAGGTGGATTCGTTAGATATATTTTAATATCTTCGAATGCCTTTTGACATGCTTCATCCCAAATAAATGACACGCCTTTCTTCGTGAGTTTAGAGAACGGTTGACATTTTCCGGACAAGTTCGATATAAACCGACGGATATATTCCAATCGACCTTGTAGCCCTCTGAGTTCTTTAAGATTTCTCGAGGGTTGTAGTTCATGTATCGCCTTCACCTTATCAGGATCGATGTGAATACCTTTTGTAGTGACGATGAATCTAAGAAATTTACCGCTGGACATTCCAAGGAAGGATTTAGTCAGATTCATCTTTAACTGATGGGTTCTCATAAGATCGAACATCGTCTTTAAATCATTAATGTGGTTGTTTTTATCATGACTTTTAAAAACCAGGTCATCAACGTAGCATTCAACGATCTTCTGAAGGTGCTCTTGAAAGATCTTTGTCATTGCTCGTTGGTATGTGGCGCCGACGTTCTTCAAACAGAAAGGCATAACAGTGTAACAGAAGACACCAAGGGGTGTTCTAAATGCAGTGTGCTTTTCATCATCTGGGTGCGTCTTAATCTGATTATGTCCAGAAAATCCATCCATAAATGACATTCTCTCGAACATGCATGTGTTGTTAATAATGACATCTGTGATCGGTAGAGGAAAGTCATCTTTAGGGCAGGCTGTATTTAGATCTCTAAAGTCAATACAGATTCTGATCTTTTCGTTCTTTTTAAGGACTGGAACAATATTGGCCAACCAATCCGGATGTTGTTCTTCTCTGACGAAGCCTGAATCAATCAGTTTCTTAACTTCAGCATCTATTGTCTCCATGATTTGCGGACGAAACCGTCTTTGTTGTTGTTTAACAGGTTTAACATCGGTTTAATGTTAAGGCTGTGTATTGCCACATTTGGGTCAAGTCCCAGTATATCTTCGTAATTCCAAGCGAAAATGTCGATATACTCTCTAATAAGGGCGGTTAGTTCTTCCTTCTCGTCTGGTGGAAGATCGTCACTAATAAATATGGGTTTTGGGTTAATTTCATCACCCATATTGATCTGGACTACTCTATCTTTAGTAGGAGGTTCTCTTTGTTCAAACCGATCACCGTATTGAACATTCATGTAGTGTGCCCAAGGGTCTTCCTAAGTGGGTAATTGATCATCTTCTTCTATAGTAGAAAGATCGACTACGGTCATGTTCGACATTAATCTTTTGAACATTTCTCCGATACTAGTGTCAGAATCCCAGGTTGAAGTATCGGATGAATACTCACTTTTATTTGTTAGCTGGTTAATGATTTGCCAGCAATATTCATCATCAGATGACGAAACATAACTCAGACCCCTTTTATGGCTGTAGTAATTGTCCAGCTTTCCTTTTGGTACATAGGCAGGACGGGGTGGAACCCTAACACCTTGACCAAAATAAAGACCTTCACCAATTGTAAGGTCATATCCTTGTTTCCTCATGTAGTCACTTACTTGTGAATTATACCGAGAGAAATGTCATCCGGGTTCTTCATCATCCGAATTAGTGTTCAAGAAAATATCAGGGGTAGGGGATGGTTCCTCCTTTCCAAAGACTATTTCCTTTTCACCCTCTGTCTTTGCGGGTAGGATTATAGTTGTTCCGAATGAATTTTGGTTGTATTTCGTTGCCGTACAGGACGAACAAAGTGGCATGTGTAGACTAGGGTCGTCATACAATTCCTGTATTACATTATCGAGACAACGCGAGTACTCTAAATCATCATTTATTATTTCATCGGCAAGTTGCCAGTTACAACTTTCATTCGACGATTCATCAGCGTCAAGATCGATTACAAGAGGTTCAATATCATTTAGTACAAAACCTTCACTATAATCGAGCCCAGCTTCGGTATTAGCTTTTTCTCTGCTGTTCGTACCATGGGCCGATGGTTCAGTATTGGATTCAGCACCATAAAGAAGGGAATCAGTAAAATAATTTTCTAACCCCTTAAATGGTTGCTTATCCGTGACCACCGTCTTGACCTCGTTATTAGTGTCAACATATTTTAGACACTGGTGGAGGGTGGAGGGAACTATGAGATTATTGTGGATCCGTGGGCGACCTAATAGCAAATTATAAGAAGTCTCTGCATCGATCACATAACAAGTGACCTCTGACTTTAAGTCTCCGAGTTGACACTTCACCCGGATTTTTCCCAACGGCCTTGACCCGCTAGTATTGAATCCATAAATGATGGTTCCTGTAGAGGCCAGCTTATTGGTGGGAATTCCGAGGTGGTACATCAACCGAAGTGGCATGATGCTAATAGCGGAACCCGGATCAACTTGAATCCGGTTGACAACGCTCGAGCCAATATATCCAGTGAAGTATAAAGGCCTATCATGTTTCGAATTCTTAACTTGCATATCTTCTTTGGTGAAAGCAATGCAAGGGAATTTTGTAGCTGCCAAGTTGCAGTGCTAAATCGATGACTCTGGCTCTTCGGGAGTTGGCTTAATCTGAGTGAGAAATACCTCAGAATCGGCCAAGGCTTCTTGTTAAGATTCTCTAGTATCTTTTGAAAGGCGCAGTAGCTCGTACAGTGTGATCCTTGCTGGGATATTAGCTAACTGAGCCATAACGTCGAAACGATATGGAGCATTCGAGCTTTCCGGTTTATCTTGTCCAATCAGTCGATTAAAACGAGACTGCCTCAAAACTTGAACTTCTTTATGTTGGGTTTCTTTTTCCTTTTGCTTAGCTGGTTGTTAAGGTTTTCCAGAAGCTACAGTAGGAGTTGTAACTACCCCCAGCTCAGCAAGGGTTTTAGAAGGCGCGGCTTTTACCACCCCCTGTTCAGCTAGTTGTTCCAATGCACTTGGATAATTAAAGCGATATTCATTACCGCTCCTTGTAGCGAAAGATTCTTACTCCTCTTTAGAAAGTGGTAGAGCTGGGATTTCTTCATCATTCTTCTCAGGAATTGCTGAGGCTTCATAACAGGATTTCTCTTTTCCTTTACTCTTCAATTTCTTCTTAGACGTAGATGTCGTCCATTGTTCATCTTCTAGTAGATCAGGATGAACCTAGAGGATTTTACTATTTAGAGTTGTATGTGACACAAGTCCTTTTTGGCGCTGTCCGTGAGGATCATCGTTGATGGTTTGCATTTTAACCTTTGATATCGGTTCGACTTGGAACCAGGATAAAGGAACCGAACCAAAGCTAATAGATACTGCATTCGCACCTACTTTCTTCTCTTTTGGTTTCAGCGTCATGATACTAACGTCGATCAAAGTCTGTATTTTGTCTTTTAAGACGTAACACGCCTTGGTAGGATGGTGGACCCTTATGTGGTATGCATAATATTTTGGGTCGTTAGTCTTCTTTGCTTCTTCTTGATTCGTGACTGGTGGAAGTTTGATCTTGTTATTATCCAATAGATACTTGAAGATGACCGAAACTTCATCGTCTTTGAAAGAATATTCTTTCAGGAATCTGGGCTCCGAAGCTTTAGGCTGCCTCGGGGGCTGCTGATTTTGAAGTGGTGCCAACTGGAAAGATGACTGTTGCGGTTATTGTTGTTACGGCTGTTGTGATGTTTGATGAGCATCAACAGTAGCTGTGGATCCTCTCCCTCTGCCTCGAGGGTTAAAATTTTGTTTTTGAGGGTTAGCTGGTGGCTGACCCCTCTCCAACATCTTTCTCTTGAATAAGCGCTCAGCTTGTTCACCTCTTACCTTTAACTCTTTCCATGTTTTAGAAGGCACAACCCCATGACTTCTAATACATCTAAAGACAAGTTATTATGATATGTCTGAAGAATGAACTCTTCCGTGAGTGGATCTCGACAGTTAACTGCTTTGTTCCGGAATCGTTTGACGAAAATGTTAACTGACTCTCCATCTTTCTGCTTCTCATCTAGTAAAGTGCCGATGGAGACTTCTGTGTCGTCATCATAGAAATTGGTGAGGAACAATCCCTTCATATCATCCCAGCTGGTTATACTCCCCAGCTTAAGACGGCGATACCAATCGAAGGTGGGGCCACGAAGAGTCCTAACAAATGATCGTACCATCAAAGCTTCATTCCCTGAGATCGCACCAAGATGGGATTTGAAATAGATTAAATGTTGCGTAGGTAAGCCCCTGCCATCAAAAGGAGTAAAGTTAATTAGACTAAATTTCGGGGGATAAGGGATCAAGTCCCATTCCCTCGGGTAAGGATATGGAATGCTCGTTTTCTTCACTTCCTGGGCTGTCATCAAAGCATTGACTTTGCTCTCAAGATCTTGCATCTTATTATCTTCTTCCTCACTCTTCTTTAAATAGATTTGAGAAAGTTAAGTAGATGACTTAATCGGACCACTTCTAGCATTGTCTTTATCCGGAAGCGGATCCGCAAAGATAGTTTCATCCACCTCGAGATCACTATCAACCTCGGTTATGCGCACAGGTGTGGCATTACGTTGGCTAGATTTAGCCTTTTGACTCAACTCTGGTTGGTGTTGTTGAGCCTGTAAATCTCGCATCTGCTGCATCGTCAACTCCATCTCGGTTTTGATTTCAGCTCTAATTTCTTCGCGCTACTTAGCTAACGCTTCCTGTAATATCTGAGCTAGTTGATCTGGCGTAATTGCAAATGATTCTCTGACTTGCCCCACACTGGATGTGGTATCATCCGAGGCAACCGCAAAACAGGTATCTGAAAGTTCCTCATCCGAAGATAGCCCTTCATGCATTTTCTTGTAGTCTTGACGTTGGTTGGCCCTTCGTTGTAGCCGTGACATCCTTTGGGAAAGACCCTGCTCAACTCTCCCTCCTGGAGAGAAATCAGGATCCGGATTAACCAAATGTTGCTTTCCTCTACCGGTTATGTTAATAGTGACCTCTGGGAACTCATTTTGCTGAATTGCAGGTTTTTTCTTGTTGAAACGCCTCATTTTGGGTTTTGGCGTTTCAGTGGAAAGTCTTTAAAATACTGAGACTCTCGTCGGTTCAGCCTTGGAACAATCGCATTCTGTCAGTACAGCCTTAATGAGCCTCTCACATGCACAATGAGATTATGTTCCTCAAGCGACCCTTTTTCGTGATTTGTTAGTTTGATAGTACAGCTCATCATTATTATGAGTTGAGTAACCTAGCTTTTGCTTTTAAACTTTGTTGTCATGCATAGAACGACTAGTTGTTGCCTCTGGGCGATCCAAAGTTGAATTCTTAAATCCACCCCCTTGCGGGTATGAAGTCTTCACATGCCCTAAACGAGAGTGAATTGGTATTTTCTCGTTTTGGACTTGTTCAGTTCTGACAGGAGGATATTTACGACCCCCTGTGTAAGAAACCACTAAGGGTTTATTTGCTGGATTCGAGTGTTCTTTAATTGGAGCTTTGCCTCGATCGTCAGACAGAGGACCGAGGCGATCTGCCATTGTAATCTTGAATTTTGATAAGTCTGGGCTAACCCAGGGTTTTACTGGTGATACAGTAGGCACAGTTGTAGTAGACGGAGCAGGAGTGGACGTCGATGGAGTCGAAGAGATGATCTTGCGAACCTCTTCTTGGCCGTGGCAGGGTGTAATGACATGGTTAGATGAATTGCCGCGGAGGTTATGACTGCCGCAGTTAAATGTCTTGCCGCGACAGTATGGGCTGTCGCAGTTAAAAGTCTTGCCGTGACAGTATGAGCTGCCGCGGTTAGAGGCTGAATCTCCCTGATCTAACTCTTGAACATGTTTGGTTTTGGGAATCCAAACCTTGCAGTTCTTTGGTGATTTTTCAGACACCATTTCCTTCTTCCTTTCTTGCATCTATTGACGAAGGGCACGGGCACGAGCGGCCTTCACCTAACGCTTTTGTATACGTTCTTTAAGGGTTGAACGAGCCCTTTTAACGAGAATCCATTCCTCCGTCATAAGTTGTGCAGAAATTTGATTAGTTTGTCGCTGAGGCAACTGGATCACTTTATGCTTCCTCGACTCTAGGTCCGCATAGTAGTGAACCCCGTCGGTTTGTTGTAAGGTCTTGGCCAATTGACAAACACGGTGCTGACGTTGTCTCTGACGAGCCCTCTTCGTCAGTGTCGGCGAATTTTGGTTCAAAGACCCTTGAACTGGTGAAGGGATATTTTGGAGCAGATATGTTGCAAGTAGAGTCATTAGCAACAACTGGGCAAGAATCTTCATATGTGGCTTTCACCAAAGTTAAAGACTGGATAACCTTTCTGGACGACGAAATCTTCCTGCACTTACGAGGCGAGGAAGCTTTTGAGGATGAGGATGACAGATACTCCTCGAATTTTGCTTGATCAAACTCATAGTCGATCTCTTCATTGATCACAATCTTGATCGGCTACGACACTACGGCCTCGGCAGCGAGACCGTTGGCTCCCACTGTGGTCGCCAGTTTGTTTTCGTCGAAAGTCATTTTCATTGTCGATTCTATTAAAACTTAGATCGTTTACAGTAAATTACAATGAAAAATAAGTAAATTACAACTCTCTAGAAAATAACACAAAAATTATTTATCGATTCCTGTTTGTAGGACTTTACCTGTACCGGGAGTGCTTTGGCTCGTGGACCACCAAATCACAGATTGTGAAGGGGTTTAGGGATTCTTTCTTCGTTTATCGAAGTAAGAATTTGAAGCGAATATCTTATCGATGTAAGATGTTCACTCTTCCAAAGATCAAGTCAAAGCTTAGATCTCTAGGAATCACCAAGAGCTTTAGAACCAGTTATGAGGAATGAAGACTCTCTCTCTTGCTCCAGTTCACCAAAAAGTTTAAGCTTCTTTGTTCCAATCTTCCCTCTGTCCTTTGCTTCATGTCTAGGAAGGTATTTATAGGGATAGGAATGCACCACAGTTGAAATGGGGGTAAAATAACTGACCAACCACACCTCTTTTGGGTGCATCAGTCTACGCTGCCGCGGCTATTAGCACGTCAGTGTGGACTGGCGCGGCCAAAGAGATAGTTCCAGCCATATTCCATCATGTTTGAAATCGTCCTCCCACGATTTTTAACCACTTTTTTCATGGTTTAACTGCTTGTCCATGTCAGTACACGTTTTCTTTCTGATATGCCGCCACGTGAACCTTCAAGAGATGTTAAAAACTGTCAACAATTTACATAAGAGGCTACCCTACCATTTACGCGTCATACTTTGCTGCCGCGCCTTTGGCGCGTCACCATGGGCTACCGTGCCTTATGCGCGTCACTATGGGTTGCCGCGCCTTATGCGCGTCACTATGGGCTACCGCGCCTATACACATCGCCTGTCAGTGTATTTTGTCGTTGGTATGCACATTGTTCTTCTATGTTGTTTCGCTTCCCTTGGATGATCCTCTTCTGACTAAGATGATAATATTTTCTCTTTGTCTTGAGTAGTATGTGGATATCTATGAGCATCTTTTGACGCCTACAAACATGTAATTTGTAAATTGAGTATATCTTTCTCTATAAAAACTCTTTCTTAGAATAGTTTTCCGTTTTGGAAAATAGGTTCACATAGCTTTCATTTTACACTAGTTTTGTTTAGTTTAGAGTTTATATGATATCTTAAATTTCTAGTTAAATATTATACACATGCAACAGTTTTCTGCAATCTATGATGAAAACAAAAACTAAACCTCTTTATAAATCAATTTGACAACAAATTAGGGTAAAAACGCGAGTTAAATATAATTATAAAGTTTAAAAAATAAAAATTTAATCACTCTTAATCATCATGATCATGTTACTATCATAAATAATTAGGAAAAGCTATTGATCTAACATTGGGTTAAGATTTATCATAAAAAATCTCATCTTTTTCATATTAGGTTAAGCCTTAAGAATGAAAACATTGATTAAATACTTTTATAATCATTAAACACTATGGGGATAGGTTTGGATACAGATGATCTTGCCTTATTATGTGTACAAACCTCCAAAACTGATGTGAAACGACTCATCGTCGCCAAACGTCGTAGATCTCGCCTTTTCCTCGCTTCTCGCCTCACAAGACGCTCCCAAAATCTTAACTTTAGGGCTAAGATTTGAGAGAGAGGAAGAGGAGCTACTAGGGTTGTATACTCTGATGAAAAGATGATAATTTTTATGAAAATATATGTATATATGCAAACCCGAAATAAACCCGTTTGACCCGAAGCAGGAAACCTAGTCTGACTAGGAAAATAACCTTCGGTTTTTTATTTTAACTTTCTCATCCGATCTCGGAATGAGGTGATTTAAGATTTGTTGGAAAACTGTTGAATAGACCTACAACTTTAGTTTTTTGAGTTTTCTGAGATTCAAATTACATTGATATGTAAAATATATAAATTCTTAACTGGTTATTTTTTCAGATTTTTCTTCGTGCATGTTTTGTGCATTTGTACTCATATATTCACAAATATATATTGAATTGATCTCAAATCAATTCCAATCATACTCAAATATCAAAATATATTATATTTACATCGTATAACATATTTATTATTATTTTTCACATAATATTTAAAATTTTAGGGTTTTATATTCTCCCCCCCTTAAAAAGAATTTCGTCCCCGAAATTCCACAATCGTATCCTAGAGATTAATAATATCAAAAAAGCATATTGAGGGGATAATCCAGACAAAAAAATCCTCATATACACATCTCGCACCATTAATCTCCAGATATGAAACATAAAAATATTTACACTTAACAATCTAGAATGCCAATATTCTCACTCAACCCATAACTAGACGGAACTAGTACGTGGAACCCCCCATATATATATCATGTGTTTCGAATGATTAGGAGTTAAGGGTCAATACCTTCATTCTAGCGTTAAGTATGAATATAACCATATAAATAATCCATAAATATCAATCAAAATCAATCAACCCACCTACTGAAATAGGTGCGGGTAGTCACGATGCATAACATATTCGCGTCCCCGAAAATCACCATCGATATCTATACTTAACAGTCTAAAATGTAAATACTCCTAGTTAACCCCTAACTAAACGAAACAAGTATGTCGGGTGAAAAATCCAAACAAGGAACCCCTCATATATATACTGTTTGTTCCAAATACTTAGGAGCTAAGTGCTACTATTATCATTCTAGCATTAAGTATAAACATGACCATACAGATAACTATAAATCATAAACAAATCATACTAAATTTTTAATTTACCTATTCAAACATATATGGGTAGTCACGACGCATATCCTCCTTACGCTCTCATGAAGTCTCCACAGTTCCTCTCTGGTTCTACTGAACTTTAACTAAGGGTTTCACCTTATTTCTAAGCTTCTTGTCCTCCTTGGCAAGAATGCATACCAGAATCTCAATCATAGTCAAATCATCATGAATCTTGACCTCCGGTGCGTCCAACACATGCTTCTCCTCCTCATCACGTAGTTGCTTCTTAAGCATAGAAACATGGAAAACATCGTCTATGCCTAACATCAAGAATGGACCAATGTACCTCGGGACAAGCTTTCCCTGTCTACCAAAACGCTGTACACCCATCATAGGTGGTACTTTTAACAAAACATAATTGTGACGCCCCAGGATGCACACAAGGCTGCAGTCCAACGTGAAACCCGGATTGTTAAACCTACCAAGCACCAAACACCATGCTATGACATGTTTCACCATCACAGTCACTATCTCTCTAGTGGAATCAACAAATAGGTGAAGATATAAAACAGGCAAATAATAGAAGTAGTACAAAATCAGATATGCACAGAAGAAGTGTATGAATAAATGAGCCCAACTGAAATAGAATGTAAATATCTCTGAGTCTGAAATACATCTCAACACAATGAGTCAAATAAAACTTCACTAGGGCACTCAGCCTCTACAAAATGAATACAACTCTAAAGTCTGAACAATGAACAAAACTATACAGTGGAGCTTTAGCTACTAAGGCTGTGCGACGGTGACTATGCTAGAACTCCGTCATCATGCAGCTCTCCAAAACTCTGATTCGCCTGAGAGAGACAATTTAAATAAAAAGAACAACAATAAGAGCGTCAGAGCGCTATAGCAAGATTGTTAGACCCTAGAAGGGGGTGATTAGGGTCTTATGCTAATCTAATCCAAATTAATTGCTAATTAAAATTATATTGATCAATATGTTCTTGCAAGAGATAGATATGAATAAGAACAATAAGAATATGCACAAATAAAATACGAGACAAACAAAACACAAACACACGATATGTTTACGAGGTTCGGTCACCACGACCTACGTCCCCGCTCCTCACCTCGAGGAGATATTCACTATCACAATCCGGTTTGGAAGCCGGAACTTCTACACACTCGGTTTACAAGTTCACCGAAAACTCTCACACAACAAATACTATACAATCACACTTTACACACTAAGTGTAGGAACCTAGCCCGTGTCCTCCTCCTCAAGTGCTCGGTTACAACCTCTCCCTAGGTTCGTTAACCGACGCCACTCCTATTGGATTTGACCCCGTCTCTCGCCTCACACTTCCCTCGGTGTACAAGTGTATTACAAGTGATTCTCACAAATAAAAATTAAATACAATAATTTATTCTCAAATAACAAGTGAGAACACAATGAAGCTCACACTCACTAAATCACACCCCACAACCCAAACTATATGGTATGAAAATATCAAGCTCAATAAGTGTGTGTGATAACAGTGAATGAAACTCAATAAATATAGCTAACTGAAATGAAAATGAAATAACAAGCTATATAAGAGTTTAGAAAACTTCTAAAACAAGAACAGTAGATGATGATCCCAATAGGATTTGAAGACCACTTCTTGTTGTAGAAAAACTTCTCTTGAAAACAGATTGATAAAATCAACTTTAAACAGCTCTTAAGGTTTTGTTAAACACAAAACTTGGATTTCTTAGATATGTGAAAGGAGAGCAGCAATGGGGTATATATAGCACCCCAATACAACAGCAACAACATGAGTAAAAGACCAAAAAACAAATTTAAAAATAGTTGTACAAACTACTCGTTAGAAGAGTTCTGACAGTTCGGCGGTCGACCGGTCCGGTCGACCGTGAAGCTCAAAAACACAAAAAAAGAAAAATCAAAGCTGTCGGTCGACCGCGGCGGTCGACCGGAAAAGTCTCTGGATGTTTTCTCGGTCGACCGGTGCGGTCGACCGCGAGCACATAAAAACCATATCAGGGAAAATTAACATTGACGGTCGTCCGCACCGGTCGACCGGAAACTGATATATGTTATGTGACAGGTTTTTGGGCTATTTTGAAAATACATTAAAAATATCAAATCAATTCCAAAAATAGTGAAACTTTGGGGAAAGTTTCTAAATGATGAAATAAACATGTTTGAAAAGGAATTTTTGGAAAAAAAATTTTCGTTTGTGAAAACTCCTTGTTTTTGAAAAGTGTTCAGAAAACCTGTTTTTCGTGAACATGATAATTGACATAAGGCTTGTAAATATGTATATATATATTATGCATGTATTATATGTATATAATGAAGTATGAAAGAGCTGTAAACATGAGATAAAAAGTTATTGTAACAACGTTTGATGAAAAATCATTTATATGATAGAAAGCGTCAAAAATCGTGTTAAGTATACATATATTGAGCTTAGATATAATCATACAATATATGTAAGTAAACCAAACTAATACCTAGGTAACTCCACGCATATGAACTTGAACCTTTAACGCTTGATTGGCGTGTGATGAATTACCTGTAATGAGAAACATAAACACAAAACTAGAGAATATATTAGCTATAAATTGTTTGACAAATCATCATCAAAACTATAGGGTCAAAAATCTCCCCATTTTTGATGATGGCAAACAATTTATACATGAATATGAATTATAAACTGATAACCCACATATAAGCCAAACATGAATAAATCATACATGAATGAACACATAAACCAAATATAGGGTCAAATATGAATGAATATATATAAAATATATGTGGACCTTTCTCCCCCTTTGACAACATCAAAAAGGGAAAAAAATAAAAATAGGAGCAACGCTCCCCCTGCATATAAGCACAGATAGAAAACCAAATATATGCCAAAAGCTCCCCCTGTCAAATAGAATAAATGACAACTAAAGAGCATATATAGGAGCTAAAAAAACAATTATAAACAGTATATAAAACAAAGAACTCATCAATAGCAACTTATTTTCCACAAACAAAACATGAACATTGTTTCAACCATGCATTGATCATAGAAAAGATAAGCTAACACAATAAATCATAAAATATCACTTAAGCATCAGAAATTACATCGTTTTTCCACAGACATATTTTGTTCCACAAGACTACAAACCATACATAAAAAGTCACATAGTTCCACACAAATATAGAGTTATTACACTCAAACATAAGTATCAAGTTCTACAACTAAGAATAGAACATCACCATAAGCATAGAAAACAAAAAACTCCAATAAGCAGTAAAATCAATCATCACCGTCACCACCATCACCATCACCATCAGAGGAGCCAGACCCATCAGCAGGGCCCTCCTCAGAATCAGACTCAGAACTGGAAGAGGGATCCGGGATCCTAAGAGACTGACGCTGATAGGATAGAATAGTCCTAACATCCCTCTGAATAGATGAGACTTGCTTCTGAACGCCTGAGAACTGAGTCTCAAGACAATCCAGACGGTCACAAATATCAGAAGAGGAAGAGGTGGAAGCTCTAGATCGAGAAGATGATGGCACAACGGGATCAGATAGGGAGCTCGAAAGTTGCATACGAGAGAGAGAGAGACCCTATCAAAGAAATCTTTCTTAGATTCAATTTTGGGTTCATTGGTGAGATCAACACCGAAGTGTTGAAGGATAAGGGTGATGAAAGAGCCAAAGGGTAGGAATTTGACATGCTTCGATGCCATGTTATTGAGAAAAATATTTGCCCAATCTACTTTTATTTTGGCAAATATGGCATATACAACATTTATCTTGTTAGAAGCAAAGTGATCGAAACTACCGGTTTTAGGAATTAAATTTTGAGCAACAATTCTGGCAATAAGTTTAGCATTCGGATTAAGAGAATTATTGTTCATAGGATAAGAGCAACCGGGTTTAAACAAGAGTTGGTTCACAGCTGGATCACCAAGTTCAATAGACATGAGGTCAACATCACCTGTTGGGAAATTAAGAATCCCCGCAAGTTCGTTGGAAGAAAAGGATATTGCAACATTTTTAACAGATGAAGTAATGGTCTGACGACCATCAGCAGAAGATGACACAGATAGGTTGGCATAAAACAGATAAACTAGAAAAGGATAATAAGGAACTTTATGTTGCTCATCTAACAATCTATCCAACCCAACATTATGAAGAATCGACTGAGTGTCATACATGATTAACTGAATATATTTGATATATCTGGTTGGAAGAATTTTTAGTTTGAACAATTCCCTATATTTCTTAACAAGAGATTTAAATAACAAATAATCCACATAATGAGAAGCTTTTATAGAGGAGGAACTAGATTCAGGTTTAGATCTCTTTTTGGGAGGCATGATAGATTAGGGTTTAGAAAAGATATGAGATATAACAGAAATTATAAACTTCCTGTAAACAACAAAAGTTTAGAGAAAATTAAGAACTTCCCTAAAACAGAAACCCTAGATTGAGAAAAATAAACATTAGATTAATGAAAAGAAATCAAAAGTGGAGAGAATGATTACCTAGCAATACCCAAGAGAGATTGATGGAGGAAGAATGGATTTGAGATCGCCGGATGATTGAAATCGGGAGACCGAAAGAAATCGAACAGATTTGGGGAAAAATTTCGAGATGGGGAAGAAAGGAGGAGTCGGGTCTTTTGAGAGATGAAACAATAGGCTAGGATCAACTCAATGATAGGATCAATGGTGGTGAAGAATTCGGGTCTAAAACAGTTATCCAAAAAAACTGAAACCCGATAAGATAAAAAAAAATTCGATGCTGAAAACTCTCTGGCGGTCGACCGACACGGTCGACCGAAACAACTTACAGAGACTTCGTCGGTCGACCGCGAGAAGACAAAATGCACAGACAATGAAAAAATTGGATTTTGAGGAATTTTTCAATTTGGACCTTTAAGAAAGTTGTTTTATAATATACCAAAAGTTTTATCATATATATATAAATGTTTTTATCTATAAAATCATACAAATAGTTTATTTTAACTTAATAAAGATGCAATTCATCATTAAAACTCAAAAAACCAAATATTCAAAAAAAAAACAGAAGAATGATATAAAAATCATTTTGGTACCCAAATTATTTTGGTACCACTAAAACTTGGGGCATGACCCCTATCATTTAAATCCAAGGCCCTAGGGTTATGAACCCGCTTGGGCGTGTTTTGTGCACCGATACGATCAAAGCAAAAATTGTAAGCATGACCCATACGATTGTAACTTGTGCAATGTAGAGGTTTGAATGGTTTGCGTTGACCAAAATGGAATGCATGTGGTTTATTTACAAAATTAGATTTTTCTTTGTAATTATTTTGCAAACGAGAATTTCTTTTCAAATCGAAACAAAACATGGCCAAATGATCAAAACGACCACAATAATCACATTTATACATATGAGCATGTTTATGATTTACATTATGTGTGTGTACATGTGTATGTGATGAAGAAGCTTGATGGGATGCACAATCATGAATAGGCTTGTCAATTTTTGGTGCATTATGACAAAATTAAGCTAAATGGCCTTTAGGACCGCAAATAGAGCATTTATGAATTTTGTCATACATATGTGCATAGTGAATAGGTTTCTTAGAAGAATTAACATTGAACTTTGCACATAAGTCCATAAGCTTTTTATTATTAGCAATACAAGTGTTTAGTGTTGAATCTAAGGTAGATATTCGTTTTCTCATTTGATTCAACTCATCATTGTGCATACAAGCATTACTACTAGAAGTAGGATAAACAAGATTACTCATCATAGATTTCAACTTATCTACTTCTAACATAGCATCACGTTTTTCATGAAGCAAACTAGTATTTTCAATTTTTAAATTTTCATTGCATTCTTTAAGAATTATATTTTTATTTGCAATAAAATTAAACTTAGTAGCTAGTGTTTCATAATTGGATTTCATATTAACATACTTACTCTTCACATCAATATAGCAATTGTGTAACTTTTCAAACTCAAGAGCAAGTTCATCAAAAGTGATAATATCATCGTTATCGCATACCTCACAAGGGTTATCACCTAGTGGAATTGTACATGGAGATGAGGCTTCTTTAGAATTCAAAACGGGATTTTCCAACGCTTGTTGAATAGCCTCCAATACCCCTTCATGTGCTTCAATCAATTTCCATAAGGCGTAAGCACTATCAAAATTAGCAAGTTTGTTAGAAAAAGAAGAGTGAAAAGCATTAATCAAATATTCTAACAAAAGCTTGTTCATATTAAACAATCTTTTATCATTCTTACACCATTTGGATTTTTCCGAAATGGGTACAACATAGCCATCCTCAATAATTTCCCACAAATCGAATTGTTTAGATTGAACAAAAAGTTTGAATCTAACACGCCATTGAGCATAGGAAAAAATATCCAAATAAGGAGCAATATTAATAGCATATCCTAAACTAGATGAATCATACATATCCATAAAGATAAAATGCAAGAAGCAAGATGCAATCAAAATTAGATTAGCACAACTACAAAAACTTAGATCTTTAACTCAAGGCGATTAGACCTTAAATCAAATAGCACCAAGTTCTAATACCAATTGTTAGACCCTAGAGGGGGGTGATTAGGATCTTATGCTAATCTAATCCTAATTAATTGCCGATTAAAATTATATTGATCAATATGTTCTTGCAAGAGATAGATATGAATAAGAACAATAAGAATATGCATAAATAAAATATGAGACAAACAAAACACAAACACACAATATGTTTACGAGGTTCGGTCACCACGACCTACGTCCCCGCTCCTCACCTCGAGGAGATATCCACTATCACAATCCGGTTTGGAAGCCGGAACTTCTACACACTCGGTTTACAAGTTCACCGAAAACTCTCACACAACAAACACTATGCAATCATACTTTACACACTAAGTGTAGGAACCTAGCTCGTGTCCTCCTCCTCAAGTGCTCGGTTACAACCTCTCCCTAGGTTCGTTAACCGACACCACTCCTATTGGATTCGACCCCGTCTCTCGCCTCACACTTCCCTCAGTGTACAAGTGTATTACAAGTGATTCTCACAAATAAAAGTTAAATACAATGATTTGTTCTCAAATAACAAGTGAGAACACAATAAAGCTCACACTCACTAAATCACACCCCACAACCCACACTATATTGTATGAAAATATCAAGCTCAATAAGTGTGTGTGATAACAGTGAATGAAACTCAATAAATATAGCTAACTGAAATGAAAATAAAATAACAAGCTATATAAGAGTTTAGAAAACTTCTCAAACAAGAAGGATAGTAGATGATGATCCCAACAGGATTTAAAGACCACTTTTTGTTGTAGAAAAACTTCTCTTGAAAACAGATTGATGAAATCAACTTTAAACAGCTCTTAAACACACTTATGGTTTTGTTAAACACAAAACTAGGATTTCTTGGATATGTGAAAGGAGAGCAGCAATGGGGTATATAAGCACCCCAATACAACAGCAACAACATGAGTCAAAGACCAAAAAACAAATTTAAAAATAGCTGTACAAACTAGCCGTTAGAAGAGTTCTGATAGTTCGGCGGTCGACCGCGAAGCTCAAAAACACAGAAAAAGAAAAATCAAAGCTGTCGGTCGACCGTGGCGGTCGACCGGAAAAGTCTCTGGATGTTTTCTCGGTCGACCGATGCGGTCGACCGCGAGCACATAAAAACCATATCAGGAAAAATTAACATTGGCGGTCGACCGCACTGGTCGACCAGAAACTGATATATGTTATGTGACAGGTTTTTGGGCTATTTTGAAAATACATTAAAAATATCAAATCAATTCCAAAAATAGTAAAACTTTGGGGAAAGTTTCTAAATGATGAAATAAACATGTTTGAAAAGGAATTTTTGGAAAAACAATTTTTGTTTGTGAAAGCTCCGTGTTTTTGAAAAGTGTTCAGAAAACCTGTTTTTCGTGAACATGAAAATTGACATAAGGCTTGTAAATATGTATATATATATTATGCATGTATTATATGTATATAATAAAGTATGAAAGAGTTGTAAACATGAGATAAAAGTTATTGTAACAACGTTTGATGAAAAATCATTTATATGATAGAAAGCGTCAAAAATCGTGTTAAGTGTACATATATTGAGCTTAGATATAATCATACAATATATGTAAGTAAACCAAACTAATGCCTAGGTAACTCCACGCATATGAACTTGAATCTTTAACGCTTGATTGACGTGTGATGAATTACATATAAAGAGAAACATAAATACAAAACTAGAGAATATATTAGCTATAAATTGTTTGACAAATCATCATCAAAACTATAGGGTCAACAAAGATCACCTCTATCCTTCCCCAGGGGAAGGGCTGCTAGATGAAGTGGAGGCTCTATCTATTAAGCATAGTCTACCTATATTATTTTTTCTGTATCTAATGGAGTTAATATTTAGACACCTATAAGACGAGACGTAGTACGTCGAGCGAAATAATCCAAACAATGAAACCCTCATATATATACCATATGTCTCAAATTGTAGACACCTAAACATTAACACCGTACTAGAGACAAACAATCTAATAAAAAAATAATTAGAAACCCACAACACGAGACTGGTACGTCGAGCGAAATAATCCAAACAAGAAAACCCTCATATATACCATATGTCTCAAATTGTAGATCCCTAAATACCAATTCTAACTCTATGAATGAAAACAACACTCAAAATAAATACTCTAAGCCTCAACCATATGGGACCAATGTCACAATCTCGAACTGCTTCTCAAATAGTTGGCGCAATAATAATAGAATATCATCCAACTCAAAAATCACCATAGACCATATCATGTATACCATAAATCAAAGAATATACCCTACTCATGGGTGATCTAACATGGGAGTAACTATAACTGATAATACATATATGTGTGCATCTCCTTATGTAATAGCGATACTCTTGTAATTTTCTTACTCAATCACTCTATGAAAATAGGTTTTATCTTCCTATTCTGGATACATGAAATAACAATACTATTGTAATATTCTTACTCAATCGTTCTGCGG
>BQKN01022586.1:0-23091 GCA_022839385.1 Asparagus kiusianus
TTTTTCTTGCAAGTATGATATACAACTAATTATGAGCAAGAATATACAATATAAACAAAGGGCAATATAAACATGAGATAATGGCGATATAAAATAGTAATAAGCAATAAACACAAATGATACGCCAAGACAAACACAAACACGAGAAATTGATCACGGAGTTCGGTCTAACCACTTGACCTATGTCTTCGCTCCTCATTTTGAGAAGATCTCCACTATCAAATCAGTTTTCAACTCTTACCGAAAATGTTTACAACTCCACATAATTTTAGTTTTCTAGCTCACTAAAAACTTTAGAATGTACTCATAATGTAACTACACAAACTTCCACCTTAAGTGTTGGTCCCACGTGTCGTCTCTCTCAAGTGCTCGGCTTTACTACCTCTCCCTAGGATTTACTACAGACGCCACTCCTCTTGGTATTGACCACGTCCTCACCACACACTCCTCTCAGTGTACTTGTGTAATACAAAGTGATCATCACAATAAAATCTCAATACAAATGGTTTGTTCTTTTATACAAGATAAGAACTCAATGTAAGCTCACTCAATCACACCCACAACCCAAATTACACAATGTGTGAAAATACTTTAGCTCAATGATTGTGTGTGAATATGATAAATAAATAATAAAACTAAACTTAAATCAAACTAGCATAAATGTATATATATATATGAATCAAAATGTAAGTATGCTAAAAGATAAGTTAAGAAAAACTTCTCTAAGTATTAAGAGAGATGGAGATAAAAAATTGAAGCTCAAAAACCGAATGAAGATTAATCTCCTCCTCTTGTGAAACTCTCTTCACACAAACACTTGATAAACACCCTAAAATAAACTTTAAAATACTTGTAAACTTGATTTAAACTTTTCTTGGATGATTATAAGAGTTGAGGGATGATGGGTATTTATAAGAACTCAAGACAACAACCCAAAGCCAAAGAAAAACCCAAAAAACGAGGTAAATCCTTAAAAAATCAAAACCAAGAAAAACTAGTCATTATTACAATGGTACACTATTCGGTCGACCGTGAACAGTGCACCGATCGATCGACACTGTTCACAGAACGTGTACAAACCTAAAAATCTTCTTATTTGGTTCTATAAAATTAATTAAAAATAGTAAATCAACACTAAAAATCGTGAAATATTGTGAGAAGTTTCTAAACATGTAGATAAACATGTTAGAGAAAGAATTTCTTAAATATCGCTTCTTATTTATGAGAAATTATTGTTTGAACACAAATGTTATAGTTTTTAAAAAACTATTGAAAAATTATTTTTGTAAATTTAATTGAAAATAACAAAACAACTCCAAAATTAGTAAAAATTAGTGAAATGTTTAAATATAGGAAGATAAACAAGTAAAGGAAAAAAATTTGCAAATTGTATTTCCTAATTATGAAAACTCATCTGTTTCGCAAAAACATGCACGGACATGAACTTATTAAAACCTGATTTTGACAAAACGAGTTCAAATAAGTTTGAAACTTATTTTAAATGGATTAATAGATTTGAATTGCAAATGACTTCATACCAAATATTTTTGCCAACCTCCATTTGATATGATTATTATGTTGCAATTCCATCCAACCTCCGACATTGTTGTTTGCCTAGAATAAATAAGAAAACATAAATACTAGCCAAATAATATTAGTTGTAAATTATTTGTTAAACAACATCAAAACAAAAGGCCAACACTATCTCCACATCAGCTGAGGCTATAGAGCTAAGTAATTCAGCCCTAGCCTTGTCCTTCCTCGAGAGATTAGCCATCATCTGCATAACAGAGCTCTCCTGTGACTGAAGTTCACTCCCAATAGATGCTCTGGTGGCATGCCATTGCTTTAGCTCGGACTCCAACTGAGTAGCTATAAAAGAAGAAGTGCCTTTAGCCTTCAACTCTCCAACTCTTGGAATTCATGCTCTAATACGACAAAATTTGTAGTGAGGAAATCATCTAACTTTGAGTATCCCTCCTCTCTAATCATCATCATATGAGGGCGAGAGATTGCCTGAACTAATCAAAAAAATATCCATGATGAGGGATCTTCTTAATCATTCTGCCCACAAAGGAACAAAACTATCGAGATCCAAGCGAAATATGTCTTTGCTTGGATCAGTATCGGACAACAAAGCCATGATGTGCTCGTATGGTGATACGGGTGTATCTTAGCGATCCTCATCAAGAGTGATTGGATCAGTATACAATGGAATTCTAACAACAAGCAATGGTACTCAACATCACAACAGAGGAATATCCCATTTTTATGAAGTATATGATAGGTCTGAATGAGTATATCCGAAAGGAAATGAGGCTTTTCACAGTTGAATCCATTGCAGAGGCGAGTGTGAAGGCTATTGCCATTGAGGGTAGGCAAAAGAAGGGCAACAAAACAAAAGAAGACTCCAAACAAATAGGAGGCAAGTCTAGTGGCTCTTAACCTAAGAAAGAGAAGAAGAAGGGTGACTCGGGTAAGGCAGGTTTGACATGCAATCACTACAAACAGACATGACACATAGCTGATTGTTGCTGGGAGAAGTATCTTCATCTGAAACTAACAGGATTGAAGAAGAAGGAGGAGAAGAAAGCATACATGGTAGCACAGGGTCCGAAGGAAGTCCTCGGGATGACAGAACCCAATGACAGTCTTAACCTTATGGCGGGGAAGCAGACTACGATAGAGAACGAAGACCCGAGGGAGCAGCTCTTTATTTTGAAGTTGCAGGTTAAGACCAGCTTAGTTGATGCCAGATATCTGAGGCCTTAGTTCGGAAGCTGGGATTGAAGACGGTTAAACATTCAAAACCCTATCCGTTGGGGTGGATTCAAAAGGAGGTGGGAATAAGTGTGATAAACCAATGCTCGTTCAGATTTGCACTCCACATGTCGTATATTGACGAAGTCACATGCGACATCGTTTTGTTGGATGTTTTCCAAGTGATACTGGGCAATCCTTATTTATAGGACAGATACGCCATCTATTATAGGTGGGCCCAGAAGTATACGTTCACCAAGGATGGCGAGCAATTCATTATTTGTTTGACGTCTCTTCCTCAGGAGACGAACTTGGTGACAGTAACTCAGGCGAAGAGGCTGGTGAATGCAAGCAAGAAGTTTGTATTATTATTCATTAGGCCTTATGAGGAGCAGCTGAGTAGGGTGTGCTTGACTACCTTGAGCAAACTACAGGAAGGAGATCTTGACAGGTTAAAGGCCAAGTACGAGGACTTGTTTTCGAAGATCACGAGACTACCACCACGGAGAGGTGTGGAGCATGAGATTATGTTTACCGGTGAGAATTTCTTGCTAAACATAGGCCTATACCGAACATCTGTAGAGGAGTCTGAAGAGATCAAGACACAGATTCGGGAGCTTTTGGAGATAGGAGTGATTGTGCCGAGTTGTTCCCCTTACGGGTCACCAGTGCTGTTGGTGCCCAAAAAGGATGGAGGATGGTACATGTGCGTGGATTACTGGATGCTTAACAAGATAACCATCAAGAATCAATATCCATTGCCTTAGATTGATGATTTTATGGACCAGTTGGAAGGAGCGAGGTTTTTCATGAAGCTGGATTTGAAGTCTAGATACCATCATGTGAGGATTCAGGAGGATGAAACATGGAAGATTGTGTTAAAGACCAAACAGGGCCTGTTCGAGTGGTTGGTGATGTCATTTGGATTATGCAACGCTTCGGTGATATCTTAGAAATTTATGAGGCTTATGAATGATTTGTTGCGACCCTTTGTAGAGGATTTTGTGATAGTTTACCTCGATGATATCTTGGTGTACAGCAGGGCCTGGGAGGAGCATCTTGTTCATGTTGAGAAGGTGTTTGAAGTACTACAAAATGGATAGCTGAAGCTCAACGGCAAGAAGTGCGAATTTAGGAAGGACGAGTTGGTGTATCTCAGGTTCATCGTAGGGAAAGGCCAGAGGAGGATAGATCCAAGCAAGGTGGCGATGACCATGAAGTGGCCGATACCTAGGACAGTGACAGAGGTGAGAAGCTTCATGGGAGCTTGCCAATATTTACGCAAGTTCATTCGCTATTTTTCAACTTATGCGACACCTTTGCATAGCCTTACGAAGGTGAAGGTTCAATTTCAGTGGAGGAAGACGCATGAGGAGGCTTTTCAGTTGCTGAAGAGAAAGATCTCAGAGGCACCGGTGTTAGCTTTGCGGAATCTACAGCGGACCTTTGAGGTAGAGACCGACGCGTCTAGTTATGCTATGGGCGCAATGTTATACTGGTAGAATACTATTCTAAGATGTTTACGGGTGCTATTCAGAACTACCCAACCTATGATAAGGAGTACTGTACGCTTTATCAGGCGATTAAACATTAGAGGGTGTACTTGTTAGGTAAGGAGGTGGTTGTGCACTCATATTACAAGGTATTGGAAGTCTTACACGCCCAGACGAAGCTACAGCAGGCACGACACATGAAGTGGATGTCCTATTTGATGGCTTTCAACATCATCATTAGGTACAAGAAGGGAGTGACGAACAAGTTGGCCGATATGTTATCTCGTCCGCCGGTAAGGGATTTATTGGTGGCGACGCGTATTCAGCCCTTGGTTCCTTTGGAGTATGTACAGATATATACATCCAACCGAGATTTTAGCAGTGTGTTCGAGCAGGTGAAGGCTGGTCAAAAGGGGGAGTATAAGCTTAGAGAGGATGGTTTGTTGTATCGTGGGACATCACTATGCATTCCGGAGGATGGTGATAGGTTGCAGGGGATTAGAGAGGCACATACATCATGTGTGTAAGGTCATTTTGGGATTCAGAAGATGCTTCTCAATCTACGACGACACGTGTTTTGGCCAAAGATGCTAGATGATGTTACCAAGTATGTTGGAGGGTGTAAGCTATGTTGCATTTCGAAACCTTCTAATATAAAGCGAGGACTGTATCTAACATTGCCGGTACCTTCGAGACCGTGGGAGAGTATTTCTATGGATTTCTTAGGAGGATTGCCGACGACCAAGTGAGGACATGACTATTTGTTCGTTGTAGTGGACCGGTTCAGCAAGATGGTGATCTTGATTCCATACAAGAAGACTGTAACGGGAGCGGGTACAGCACAATTGTTCTTTGAGCATGTGTGGAAGCACTTTAGATTACCGAATTCTATTATTTCGGATCGAGATAGCTGCTTTCTCGGGCATTTTTAGGATTCTTTGTGGAGCTTGATGGACACTAGGTTGAAAAGAGCATGACATTCCATTCACAAACAGACGGACAAACAGAACTGGTTAATCGGACTATGGTACACATGTTAAGAGGATACAATTCCAGGCATTCGAAGACTTAGGATGAGAGTTTACCATATCTTCAGTTTGTGTTTAATCAGGCTATTCATGGATCTTCGGGAAAATCACCGTTTGAGACTTGTTATGGATTCTTACCGCCGAGTCTGTTTGATCTTGTGTTTTCAGGTTAAGTCACGGCGGACGGCAAGGAGGGGAATGAACGACAACGTGCTCTGTGATTTCTGGAGAAGATTGTGCATATTCATGCCTCGGTTGAAGCATAATTAAAGAAATCACAAGCTAAATACAAGGCGAAACATGATCAACATCGAGTTCCTTGTAATTTTGGTAAAGGTGATATGGTATGGTTAAAGTTGGGAAAGGAACGGCTAAAAGGAGAAGGGAAAAAGTTTAAGCCTATACGATATGGTCTGTTTCGGATTCTTGATCAAATTGGTGACAATGCTTTCAAACTAGATTTACTACCTTACCTCGGCATGTATTCGATGATCAACACCGAGTACTTAAAATTGTTTGAATCTCCATTGTTGGATGATGAAGGTGATGAGAAGACGATCTTACCACATGTGGATGAATTGTGGTTTGATAGAGAGGAACCGCTCAAGGAAAATTGCATTTTGGAGCGCAAAGTGACTACGACGAGATGAGGAACTAAAGAATCGTTTTTGATCGGATACAAAGGTCAGGTTCCTAGCAAAGCCAAGTGGTTCAACAGAGAAGGAGGGGCTCGTGAGTTCCCTCAACTCCAGTTCTAACTTGAACAGGACTTCAAGTTCCTAAAGGGGGAGCCATGATACGGGTGTATCTTCTTCCTTACTTCGGGAACTTAGCGATTCTCATCAGGTCTGTGAGGATAGATGATTCTCATAGTATCTTGAGAATAGAGATGTGGAAGAAGTCTTCGGGGGCGGCAACATCGAAGACTATAGGAAAGAACAAGAAGAAGGCTGCTGGTTCTTCTGCGGTCAACCGTGAATCAGCCACGGTCGACCGCGAACGTGCATGAAGCTCAGGAGGAGCTGGATCTAAAGGCGGTCGACCGTCAAGATCGACTGCAAGATCCTGGTTGACCACCACGGTCGATCGTGCCATGACTATAATCAAAACTGCTCTCAGGTTTTGGTTTGGTCGACCGCGAATCAGCCATGGTCGACCGTGATACTTTCGCGGTCAACCGTCACGGTCAACCGCGATGAGTTTTGGGCATTGGCCTAGTTTCCTACACTGTTTTGGATTTATATTTGATATAAATAGAAACACGACTTTCCTATGGGTGACCAACAAGATTCTAATCAGAAAAGAGATAAGGAAGGTTGTTCTATGATCTAGAGAGATTGTGAGAGAGAGATTTGTAATCTATTAATTCTCATAATCTAGAGAATGTATTTTCCTTCACCCAAATCAACTCTTTTGTGAGTTCTTATGTTATTTTCTTTACAACCCACTCTTGGTAAATCAACGATCAAGGGTGCTCGAACGGCAACTCGTATCATATAGGGATGATGGAAGCCCTACAAATAATTTTACAGAGGGATAAGAAATTCTAAAATAACATCTGGAAACTCAGAGCAAGTTATGAACTTACCAGCGCTAACAGAAGTCTCTTTAGTTTGACACTCTATGCTTGGCTTCACCAGTCCCATGTCGGGAACTTATGGAATAGTGGTAGTTATAACTGTCGTCGGTATATCGACTCCTCCGGATGATCTCGTGGTGTCTGTAACCATCAGATCTGAAGAGACAGTAGCCTGAAGCTGAGAACTAGACAACTGAGTTGTAGCCATGGCTCCCTCCATTGATGAAGGGACATAACTCTCAGGCTGGCCAGAAACGCTGGTGATTATAGTTGTATCGGGCCAGTAGCTGGTCCTACAATTAAATATTCCCATGGTTAAGTAAAAGTAAAAAGAATTAACAAATGAAGAATGATGATCTTTGGTTAGATGCATTCCCACAGATGAACCCCCTTAATGGATGGTACTCCAATCTCACGAGCGGCTTGCTCTGCCAACATATCAACGAGCAAGTGATCAGATCCTGAGAAGCTCAACGCTGTATGTTCGCTCGATCCTCTGATGTGCACACCATGGAAAACTTCTTCCTCGGTCAATCCCTGCATTGTAGCATCTACACAAGAGCCCAAATGTTGAGTAGAGAGAATGAAGCTAGAATTCACAATAGTGGGAACCATATTCACCTCCAGCATTAGTAGAAGATTCTATTACCCCGACACTCGTGCCCACATCCTTCAATTTGTCTAAAAGATAATGAAGCGCGAAAATGATTAAAGAGAGAACAAGTTCTGAATTTCTTAACTCCTTTAATTGCCACTTGAATGATGTACTATCAGTGTTAGATATACCTGGACTTAGAATCATTTACTAAATACTGGTACCCTGGCTAACACCTTCACCAGCCTCGGCATACGTGGGCTCTTCATCAATAGTCTCACACATGCTATACGAAGCTCAGGCCTTCGAAATGGGTAAAGTTGGAGAAGGTAGAGTCATACAAGAATTCACCTTCTCTACAACCCCGTAAAAACACAGGACATGATTAAGTCCGAAGAATCCATAAGAGAACTGGTTAAAGGCTATATAGAGTGAAGCATTACCTTCTTCTCCATTGGTAGCTACATTGTCACGTAACTCTGCATCGCGAGCGCGCGGATTAGCATATGACTTACGCACCATCTTCTTCCGCTTCGGGGATCAAGCCTTCATGTAGGTAACAGGTCTCTCATGTGTTGATTTGGCACACACCTCAAACCATACAGAAGCCTCAGCGGTAGACCGGGATCTCGCGTGACGGAAAATAACCATCCCATCTGGGGTAACAAGAGTCATTTTTTTAGGATAAGTAAACAAAGCCTCTTGCTTAGGCTTTTGTGGAGCCGATGGAGGTTTAGGTAAGATAGATCACTGAGGCCGACGAGTAAATGCTAGACTCAGTAATTCAAAGAAGAAAGAGTCTGACAGACCTGTCTCAAGCTCTTCCTTAACGCCTCCAAATCCGATATCCGTATCTTCAAGGTCTTCTTCAGAAGTCTCCTCTTCGTCATCAGTTGGAAGGAACTCCTCCTCATCCTTTACTCTATGTCTGGCTTTATGTGAAGGCTTGATAGGCTTCTTCCCCTGCTTCTTCAAAAGCTTAGTGTCACGAGCAGCCTTAGCAGCAATGTGAGCAAAACCTTCAGCCTCTAACTTTTTAATTTCCTTCAATTTCACAAGATCATTTGCAGCAATCAGCCGCTCGCAGCTAAGGAAGGTAAGTTGTGGCTTACGCCTGGATGTAGGGAGAGTAAAAGTGGCGCCCGTTCAACCTCTTAAATGCTAGAGCCATGCTCGAACACCATCTATGAGACCATCCTCAGTCCTCAAGCCCCGGTTTGGGTTACCAACGTATAGTTGGTCATAACCAAACTGATGAGCAAACCAATAAGGTAAACAAGGCTCTATGTGACAACATCCTTTCACCCAAAAGATGACATACCCAGAGCTGATATTCACAAATCATCAGAAACATCCTACATCAAGGGAAGTACAGACTAGTCCCAGCTTCTCTTCATCAATCCTTACCTCGTTGTAATGGCCAGAGAAATGAGGAAAACCCTTGAAGAATTCCCAACACTTGTGGATCTGAAGCTCTTGCTTCGCCTCAACAAAATTCTTCAAAAACCATTTGCTCTTTTCTAATAATTGCAGGAGGGGCATGGAGGTATCGGCGATGCTCGGTGATGACATCAAATTAGGGTGATGAAGGACAAGCCATGTCATTAAATATGCATACGGGAGCTCGGCCTTGACGGAAGGGATCTCTGTCGATAGTTTGTGCCCCATTTGTATAAAGTCATCAACTAGCTATCTAAGCCCACAGTGAATATCGGCAGTCATCGCCAGAAGTAAGGAGAGATCCTTCCTATGTGATAACTAGACAGTCGGGAAGAGAACCTCTATCGGTAAAGCTTCAAAAACTGATATAGGCTGACACACTTCTTTAACCAAATGGCGAGATACCCTGCCAGAAGAGTCATAGGTCGAATACGCTTCTACGCATGCCACAAGAATATACGGAACTTAGTCCTCTCTAGAGACTATCCCTCAATAGCAGAAGTAGTGAATAATTGAGCACATGTCTTCTCAATCAGGTCATTGATCTCTGAGGGAGTCAGATGAGCTAACTTACAAACCGTCTCACTAGAGTTACTCTCCAGATGCTGAAACAAATAATCGGCGAATTGTTTCAGGCTTATTTGTTGGAAAATTGCAATAAAGATAATAAAAGAAATTTGACTTAGATTCCTTTAATCTCGATTGCAACTCGATTACAAAAGAGAAGAGAACGAATTTGATTCTCCCCTTTGTTTAAAACTGGGTTCTTCTCGGTAGCGATGGAATGCCTCCTTCGATTGCTTGCGTTGAATTTGCTTTCCGTTGACGATCTGACCGTCTCTTATCTCGTGGGAACAATGAACTTCTGTGGAAAGTTTAATAAAGAACTCTAAACGAGTTTTTTTAAGAACTCAGAACGAGTTAGAACTCTATGACCAGAGTTGTTAGAACCAAAAATTCGGTTAATTGCCAAGCTGAATTTCTGTTGTTGAAGGATCCTTCCAGATTTGATCTTCTGAATCTGAGCTAAATCGTCCCCTCCAAAGAGTTCGCCTCTGCTGCCAACTCCTTTACGGTTTTCGAACTGAAAATCTCCAACATCTTCTGGTTTTGATCTTCAGAATCCAATCTCTGAAAATCCAACCCTTTCTTCGTTGGGTTTGTTGAGTTTTTATAGGGGGATAAGAGGCTGTACCTGCCCTCTAAATCCGTTCCTAAGTGGGCGTGATTTCCTCAGATCGTGGGAAAATGGTTCTGAAACCGTTCGACTCATATTTGAATGATTAAAATTCCCAACCTGGAGTTCAGGACCCTAACCTCGCGTCTTAGAATTGAGACGCGAGGTTGGGTGTTGACTGAACATCCAGAACGCGAGGGTCGCTCGTGTTTCACTTGTTGTGACTTAGAAACGCGGGGGTCGCCTGCATTTCTAGAATTGTAACGCGAATGTGAATTCCGTGTTTTTAGAAGAAGTTGGCTGACTTGTAACTTCTTCTGAAAGGCGTTGCAAGGACCGTCGTTCAGTAATCCTCGCTTTAGCTATTGTAGGATGTGAAAGTCGTCAGATTGTAACTTCCACTGTAGATGGTGAAGACTGCTGAATAGAGTTTTCATCGGTTGTCAGAAGTGTCATCGAATTGTAACTCTTCTCGCTTTATGTGAAAAGTCCTCTATTTGCAGCTTTCGTTTGTTGGCATGAAAGCTATCTGATTGTAGCTTTTATTGTTGGAGTTTGATAGGAATCAGTGAATATTTGCCCACAGCTCTCTACCAAGCAACTCACCAACTAAGTCCAACCTTTTATTTTTGAAATCATTACACTGCTCATCAGTATCTCTAATAGTTGCTAATATAATATTGGTCATGTTATTGTCGCAGCCATCAAGATCAATCATCTCAAACATGAGGTCGTGTTTGTAGCGATTATAATGTTGCGGATGTAATGATTTAGAAATATCTTCTATTTTGATTATAAGGATGAATTCTGCTTCTTGATTTGAAGGAACCATTACCTTGTAATCTCGTGGGGATCAGCTATCCATTATCATTTTTAGACAGCCTACAGAACCCCCTCCAAAGTTTTTGAAAGTTCACGGTTGACTGGGATGAATTTTCGGAATACTTTGGATTCCAAAATTTAGTGGATTAATTGTTTGCTTCTTCGGAATGTTGAAACGTTGTTTCCCCGAACCAAACAAAACAGCTTTTGAGCCTTGAAGATAATGAAGAATGAGGTGTGCTCCAAATCGAATCTGATGGTTTTAGCTTTGCTGATTGTAATCTTCTTGCACCCATCTGATAGACTCCCCAGCGAAGTCGCCTGTTTCTTCTCTATTTTGGTCACCTTGATGGCTGACCTAAGTTTTTTTTATTTAAGGCTACGTCGTATCTCCCGCTGATCATCACGCGTGGGTGAACTTTGCGCTTGAGAATTTGAACGCGTAGGTGAGCCTCGCGTTTGGAATTTTAACCAACTCGAACGCTAAGATCGAGTTTGGGTAGGATTCTGGCCTCGAATCTCGTCTGTTACGATTTGACAGCTCACAGCTGTCTATAAATAGACCGCTGCAGGTCAAATCAAGAGTCATTCGACTCTTCTTGAAACATTAACAAAAATTTTCGTTCTCATCTCCGGCGAGCACTGTTCCTCTTCTCCTCTGACTGGGATCTATGGCATCCAAGAAGGCTGTCTCTCGTCCCTCCAAGTCCGACGTCGTCGCGGCTCAGGGATCAGCGCCGACTGCGTCGGCCGATGGTGCTACTGCTCAGGCGAACGTGCCGCCCTCACTTCCTTTGATCGGCGGTGAGTACGACCTCCATGGTCATTAAACTTGCTTTGGCAAGTTTTGATCTTTGGATCGACAAGAAAACTCATTTCAATAATGCGAGGCTGGACTCCGTCGCTTAGTAATTTTGACGAGGGGTTCGACCTTCGTGTTTTAGAGTCTTGACGCGAGGTTCGACCTGCGCGTCTGAACTTTTTGACGCGAGGTTCGACCTTCACGTCTGAGATCTTTGACGCGAGGTTTGACCTTCGCGTCTGAACTTTTTGACGCGAGGTTCGACCTTCACGTCTGAGATCTTTGACGTGAGTTTCGACCATCGCGTCTGAGCTTTTTGACGCGAGGTTCAACCTCCGCGTCTAAAGTTTGCCTTTGCGTTGTCTAACTTTTTTTTATTTTGCAGTGCGTCATACCAGCGAGCCTCTCCCTTTTTGCCACCATTTTGGGCACGAAGGTGGTGTGGATCCAAATATGACCTTCAACCTGCGCCAAGAACTCCTAGTTTTCCGAATTAAAGAGAAGAGTCGCGTGGAACTAATCACCCAAGCTTCTCCTGAGACCCTTAGGATATTGGTTACGGATACTCGATTTGAGAACCCGAGCCGCAAACCAATAGTCAAGCCTGCATTACTCTTTGGGGATTTTGTTGACTTTGAGGTAGGCGTCGCATATGATGGGGACTACAAGTGGTTGCGGAAAGTTGGAGAACGCAACCTCTTCTTGCCCAATATGGAGAGGATGTTCCCTATGTCATACTTCCAGTGTGCTTCCATCCCAAGACACATGGATTAGAACCTTGTCAAGGATCAGGATGGAGTTGTTCTCAGGACCCTAACTTTTCAAGGGGTCCGCATAGTTGGTTACAACATGCAGGTGATAGCTCTCTGGCCAGGATTGTTTGCCAAGGAGTATCCTGTCGGTGAAGTGGCTAGTCCGGCAAACACCTTTGCCAAGAAATTTCTAACAAAGAAAGGAGAATTTCCCGCGCAAGGATTTAGAACTCCTGGCTGGGTTCATTCTCCAGTGACGGGGTGGTGGACTCGAATGACCAAGTTTGTCTTGGAAGAATTGGAAACACCTCTTATCCAAGCTGGGTTGAAGATTCCAATACGGGCTACTAAGTTCGGGATCATCCAGAGTCATTTTTATTTCTTCTCCATATTAGAGATGTATAATCCTGAGACTTGTACTTTCTTCACCCCTGTGGGGGAGTTAGGCTTCGCTCTTCATGAGATGCATGAAGTCTCGGGTCTTCTTCTTGGGGATTTACCATACGAAGAATTTGTTCCGGGATCAGCAGAACTTAAAATTTTAAAGAAGACCAGTCCCGAAATTTATTCCACCCTCTGGGAAGTCATGTGTCACTTCCACATTTGTATGCAGCAGACGGGGGCTCGAGGAAGCGGCATTGAACAAGAGTCTTGGGCAGAATATTTATTCCAGAACTTGGCCAATAAGGGAGCCTCAGTGACCAGATTACCTGCAAGCACTTTGGAGGAGGTCCAGACCCGAATCGACAATGCTACCTCCCACTACACCAATGAGGCCAAGGAAGATGTTTTCTCGGCTCATAAGGAATTTGAAAGCTTCCACTACCAAGCTTTGATTCCTATTTCCGACACGACGCTGTTGGTCGGATTCCTAATGCTGTGGCTCAAGCGGTGCGTCGTTCCTACCAGGCCGGTTGATGCTCTTGCTGTTGAGGTGATCTACCCTGCTATTCTCTTGGCGCACGGGAGGCCATTGAATCTGCTTTACGCCATGGTGGGCCGTTTGAAGAATGGACTGTGGGAGTTGGCCTTGGATTTCGTTGATGTTACAGAGGTGGAGTCTGGGGTACCATTGCCTTATACTTATCTAATGGCTTGGTACGTGCTTCACTGTCCTCCCCTAATGAGTGCAGCCTCTCCTCTAGGAGACTCATTCCTCCCGTTTGCGCAACGGCTAGAATTTGCAAAATGGGAAGGGGGTTATATGGTTAAGATTCGCCAAATTTTGTCACGAGACACACACTATCATATCTTCCGTTGTTTCCCTGATTTCGAGGGTGACGTCTACGGAGCAGAATATCAGGATACAGCAGTCCCTAACGGATTCACTCAGCTGAGTGGGGGTGTTTTCCATTGGCTTCTCTCTATCAAGCCAGGCTACTTGATCTTCCGACAAGGCGCTAACTGTTTCCTCAAGCCCTACCAACCCTATAGGTTTGCCCGCCAATTTAGGTATGATCAGTTGTACGTTGGGAACCCTCGTCCTCAACTCTCAGCTGTGGGCAACGTATATGAAGGGGTCAGGGCTTGGTACTATTTTGTGGCAGGTTGTACCAAAGCGATCTTCAGGCTTCCCTACAAAACTCCCAATTCCTACACTTCCATGAGCTTCTGCAATTGGTACTTTGCCACTTCCCAGATTCCTAATTACAACTTGAACACATCTTGCCTGAAGGACATCAGGCATATGTATGCTTTAAGGAGAGGGTCTAAAATGTCTCGTCTGAGAGGGATCGATGAGTTTCTATCTATTGAAGACCAATCTGCTAGGCAGGAAGAGGAACAAGGAGCTGAGCCTGTTCCAGGAGAGGAGCGACAAGTGGTTGAGCCTCCCACGAGGAGAGCAGCGGGGAAAAGAAAGCTCTTTGCGGATGAAGCTGGTCGATACGATAAGCAGATCCGTCGGAAGTTGATGGTTGAGTCTCCTCCCCCTAAAGGCAAGCAAAAATCCAAGTTGAGGCTGATGCTATTAGAGCTGCTAAAGATGAAGACCAACAGGAATCTTCAATTGCAGGCCTGCCACATAGAACTGGGCTTCGTTCTCATGGCCCAGCCCTATCGAGTGATGCTTCTTCTTACCATCCCCCCGAGGACGAAGAGAGTGAATTAATGGCTATCGATGCAGAATCTGCCCCGGTGATGGACCTTCCTAAATCTCCTGTATTAGAACTAGGGGGTCTCGAAGAGAATCCATCCCCTCCTCCTTCAACACTAATGTCGTAAGCTAGTGGTTTAAGTCCTAGTCCGACAACGGGACTTATGACTAAACCAACTGCTGGCAACAATTTTCCTGAACCTTCATCTACTCGGGATGATGAGGAGCGAGTTGATTATGAAGGCTCCTCGATTGGTGATGAAGCTGACGAAGATAGAGGTGATGAGGATGCTGAAATTAGCAACGCGCCAGGCGACTGTGAAGGTGATGATGGACATGATTCCATGGATGACATCACTACTTTTGATGATGCTCCCAAGGCTCCATCTGATAAAGTATCTGGTTATACTCCTTTTTATCCTACCGTTAAGCTTGGTTTATTGCGAATTCTTCCACATGTTTTATCCGCGTTCCGACCCTTTCTTCGCGCAGGTTCACCTACTCTCGGGACTACTATCGCTGCTCCTTCTTTAGAACAAGAACTTGCGCTGGCGTCGACTTCCCTACTAGAACAACATTTACCTGGCTCATCTATGGCAACTGCTTCACCTGTAGCATTGCCTGAGACTACTGTCGCGACTCCTCCTCTGGAACAGCAGCTTGTGCCTGTGTCAGCTCCTTTGCCGGAGCTAATTTTGCATGACTCTTCTGCGGTGGATACTTCGCCGAAATCATTGATGAAGATCTCATTCACCCCAACAGAGGTTGGGCCCAGCTCATCTCAGGCGAAGGCATTGATGGTTTTGACCTCAAGTCCTTCGCAATTGAACATTTCAATAGCTTCTACAGCTTCGGCACCTGGATCGCCTGCTAGCCATCATCTCGACGCACCAATCTCAATGGCTAGAGGGGTGTCTCCGGCTGTGGTTTCCAGTCTCACTGACGCACCTAAATTCCTTCAGATCTCTCTTGTATATCTAAACAGCCTTGCGAAGACGGTAGTTGAGTACATGGTGAATGTCCGGGGAACTTTGAACTCCTTCCGACCTCTTCTGGAGGCGGGCTTGAATGGAGTCAGGAGCATGGGCAACACTCAGTGGTTCGAGCGCTGTTCAGAGATTATTCTCCGTTTGGAAGAGAAATTACAATGCTTCGAGACATTGGGCCATAAAGAACTTCAGCCGCAAATCATGTCAACTTTGGCTGGTCTTCAGGTCACAGAAGTGGCTCGACGAGAAGCGATAGAGCGGGGCTTAGCTAAAAAAGAGCGTCAGGTTGCGGAGCTTCGTGAGCGCAATATTTGGAAATGAGAGGAGTTAGAACGCTCGACTGTTTCTATGAATCCGCTTCGCGACAGACTTATTGAAGCTGAAGTTGAAGTTCTGCGATTAAAGGCTAAACTTTCTCGTGAAGAGAATATTGTCAATATCCTTAGTACCCAAAATGCAAATGGCTCTTTGGAGTATCATACACAGGCCCAAGCCCTGGAACGTGCTAGGAAGGAAGCGGCAACCATCATCATACCAAGTGAGGATGAACTCCGGGCAAAGGCAGAAGCTATGGTGCGAGCTAATCACGAGGAGGAATTAGGTGAAATCAAGACTCAACTCATCTCTTTTGATTTGATGCGTGAATGAATTTAGTCTTTGTAATGTTCTTTTGGCAAGAACAAGTTTGTTTTGTATCACTTTCTTTTAGCTCTTGAATAAAAAAGTGATATTAGTCCCTCATTGTTCTTTGCATTTGTCATTGTTTTGATTTCAAGCAACAAATCACGAGAAATACTCGAGGCGTACCCATGACTTAGCATAGATTTCCAAGATAGCCCTGATTTAGAAAATTCTCTTTACTATAATTTAGGATAACTCTAGAAAATTTCCAAATGTTGGGGATAAATGTTGAATCATTCTCCCGGAACAGAGCTAGAAAGTAGAATTCTTCCTGTATTATTTTGGCTTTAAACACTAAAAGAAGTCTATGAGTGCCAGAGGTGTAATTTTCACTTGGCGTGGACCTTCTCTTATGGGGAGATTTCGAACTTTTTCTTATTATCACCAGGGATAGTTCTGGGAAGTGCTTGGTCCATTGGGGGTTTTATGAGAACACTTCTTATATAGCGGGATAAAGAAAGGTTCAAATAAGGAGGTTTGAACTGTTAGAGGTGTGAGATTAACATAACAGGAAAAGACGTTGCAATCGGAGCAATTGTGAGGACTTATCATTCTATTGGGGAGGGTCGATAAGTTGATTTTTGTCAGAGGTGTAGTTTTGACGTGACAAGAGAAAGATTACGATCGGGGCAATTTTGAGGACTTATCGCTCTATTGGGGAGAGTCGATAAGTTGGTTTTTGTCAGAGGTGTAATTTTAACGTGACAAGAGAGAGATTGCGATCGGGGTAATTTTGAGGACTTATCACTCTATTGGGGAGAGGCGATAAGTTGGGTTTTGTCAGAGGTGTAATTTTAACGTGACAGGAGAGAAATTGCGATCGGGGTAATTTTGAGGACTTATCGCTCTGTTGGGGAGAGTCGGTAAGTTGGTTTTTATCAGAGGTGTAATTTTAACGTGACGTCTGTGCGAAAAAAATATTTTTATGTCTCACTGGGGAGAATTGCTAAGTATTTTTTCATCAGAGCGATGAATTGTGATATTTGTGATTTGAACAGAATTTGGAGAGTTTTATTACCCCACTGAGAGGAGTTAATAAACTGGTTATTTATTGCTCCGCTGGAGAGAGCTAATAAATTGACAATAATCTGGGTGATTTTGAAGACTTATCGTTCTGTTAATGAGAATCGATAAGTGAATTCTAACAGAGGAGTTATAGCCGTACTGGTATTTGATGCCAATTAAACTTAAACTCTGTGATGATGATGATCGTTTGGGGTGAATCATTAACCCAATGAGAATTTTGATCCTGCTGAGGAGATACATAGGTTTTGATTAACACTCTGTGAAGAGGACTCATGACTTTGAGGAATAAGTGTTGATTCTTCATTTGGAAGCATAGCAACGCTAAAGTGGCATTCGCGTTTGAGGCTTAAAACGCAAGGTTACAGGCCTTCAGAACGCTGGCCTGAGCCTTACGCTTGGAATTTGAACGGGGTTGTGAGCTTCGCGTTTTGAAAATGGTTGGGATTCCCTCCTAGAATCCCGCGCCATCTTAACAGCTTGACGACTGTTATAAATAGACCTAAGTGGTCACGTCAAGAGTCACTTGACTCTTTCCATTTTTAGCTATTTCCAAGAACGAGAACTCTCGTTTGATTTCGACGAGATCTTCGACGAACTCCATCTCCGACGTCTCCTCCGACCAATTGCATCGATGGCGCCGTGAAGAAGAGGTTCCAGCTCTAAAAAAGTCGCCGGAGCGACCTCCGAAACGCCGTCGGATGAGGACATCGGCGGTGTTCTTGTTCCCGTAGGAACATCGTCGTTACCGCCGCTGTCGCAGGGTCCTCTCTGTCGTGGTAAGTGTTGACTAAAATTACTCTTCTTGGCGAGTTCCCTGGAAGCCCTAGATGGGTTCTTGATAACGAGGAAGATGACTCGTTTTGCTCAATGAAAACGCGAAGTTGGGATTCCTTGTGGGTCTCGACTCTCGCGTTTGAGCTTTTTCAACACGAGGTTTGACTCTCACGTTTAGAGTTTCTGACGTGGGGCTCGACCTCCACGTCTGAGATTTTTGACACGAGGCTTGATTCTCGCATTTGTGATTTTGATTCTGTATTTATGTTAGTAACTTGTTTTCAGCTGCTAACCTCTGCTTTTGATTGTGCAGTGCTTCTTCCAAACGTGCCTCTTTCGCAAGAGCATCATTTTGGGTATATTGGCGGACCTGATACAAAAGAAAGTTTCAGTCTCCAAAACGTAATTCCGCTGTGTACTTTCTCTGACTCGGAGAGGACAGACATGATTAAATTCCCCTGATGTTCTACTCTCAGGATTCTGATCACTGATTTAGACATAGAGACTCCTGTCCATCATGCTCAGTTTCCCAAGCCAGCGTTCATATTCGGAGATCGTATACCAATTGACGATCACTTCATACGTGCAGAAGATTCGAAGTTGCTGCGGAGAGTTGACGACCGCTTCTTTTTCCTTCCAGACATGAAAAGGATGTACCCACTCTCCTATTTCTTGAATGTAAGCCATCACCGGGGTTGACTTTCGACATAGTCAAAGAGAGGGAGAATGTGTCATTTAGGATTGGTCGACAGGCCCGCACACGAATCGGTGGACAACTTAAGGGATTAAGACCCGAATTATTTGAGAAGAAGGATCCCACTCCAGAGGTGCCATGTCCCGTGAATATTTTCATTCATCAATTTATTGCAGCTCGGGGTGAATTCTCCACCCAGATGTTCAGATCCCCAGGATGGGTTTGTTCTGGAGAAGGAGGTTGGTGGACCCGTATAGTTGACTTCGTTCTTGAGGAGCTTAAGAAACCGCTCGCTCAATCGGGTCTCACAATTCCTGTGTCAGCTACCCGACGGGGAGTTGTGCAAAGTTATCACAATTTCTTCGCTATGTTAGAGAAATATAACCCGCATAGCTGCACGTTTTTCACACCTATAGGGAAGTTAGGTTTTGCTCTTCATGAGATGCAGGCAGTGTCGGGGTTTCCGTTTGGCAGAATGCCATATGAAGAATTTATTCCAACCACTGAGGAGCTCTCCCTATTGAGGACGACACACCCAGAAGTTTATGCCACATTCTGGGAGTTAATGTGCCACTTCCACACATGTGCTCAAGTCTTTGGGATGCGTGGGGGAGGCATCATGCATACTACATGGGCGGAATATCTCTTTCAGAACCTAAACCGGAAAGACATAGCCGTGTCTCGTGTTGCAGCTATTTCCCTTGAGGACGCCAAAGCTCGAATTAAGGCTTCCAATGCTACCTACAAAACAGAGCATGCAGAGGGTGATTTTGAGGCTGGTATCAAATTTGAAAGCTTTCATTACCAAGCCACAGTTCCTATTTCCGACACGGCTCTTCTTGCTGGCTTCTTCATGATTTGGTTGAAGCGGTGCGTGGTACCGTCGAAGCTAATAGAAGCAATATTAGCTGAGGTTGTATACCCAGCTGTTTTGTTGATGCATGGGAGACCTGTGAGTCTCCTCACTGCCATGGTAGGCTGCATACAGAATGGCCTAAGGATGTTGAGCTCTGATCTTCTCTGCGCCTCGGGAATTAAGGCTGCTAGGAAGAAAGCCGGAAAAACTCCTCAGCCACGCATACCAGTGTCGTATACGTACTTGGTGGCCTGGTTCGTGCTGCATTGTCCCTCATTGATGACGGGGGTATCTGAGGGTGTTGATGCTTATGTTCCCTTCCTTCAGAGACTGGAGTCGTCTACGTGGACTTGTACTTACATAGTAAGGGCTCGACAGCTTTTGTCCTAGGGAGATAACTACAGAATTTTCTGCTGCACTCCCGATTTTGATGGAGCTGATGAAGAGAATGCCCGTTTCATGGACGTGCTTTTTGAAGGTTTATCCTCTTTGGAAGAAGGTACTTTTAGATGGCTTCTCATGATCAGGCTGGGCTATCTGGTGTATCGTTTGAGAGAGAAGTGCATCATTGAACCTTATATGCCTTCCAGATTCACCAGACAGTTTGGATATGACCAACTTTACGTTGGCAATCCCAACCCGGCCTTGGCTCAAGTTGTGAATTTTTATGAGGGGACCCACGCATGGTATTTCTTCTCTGCTGGAGGAACTCAAGCGCACTTCACTTTACCTAATTCGCCGTCCGGTTGTTCTACCGTTGTAGATTTTCGTAACTGGTTCGACGAGGCTTCTCAAATCCCTGAATATGATATTTACACTTCCTGTATAAAGGAGATTCGGGAATTGTATCATTCTAGGAGCGGTTCTTCAAGTACTCGTCTACCGGGGATAGAAGAATATCTATCGTGTGAGCAGGAAGCGACTGGAGCCGTTGAAACCCCTAGGGATTCGCCTATCATAGAACCTTCTGAGGAAGAGGTTACTATGAGAACTGAAGAGGAAACACCAATTGCTGATTCTCCCGAGGGAAAGGTGGTTGAAGAGATTCCTGCAGAAGCGCCTGATCCCGGACTCCGTTCTTTGCGATCTGGTAAGAAGGCACTTTCTGCTGCTGAAGAGGGTGAATATGACAGAAAAATTCATAAACGAATACCTGTCATGGCCAAGAATTCAAAGAGGGCCAAGTTAATGGGGGGACGCGATAAAGTCTACGCCTGTCGCACGTTTGACTGGTAGGGAGGACGAGATGCTTCAATCTATCTCTCCTATTCCTGAGGGAGCTGAAGCAGAGGAGACACTGCCTGTTGAGGGTTCTGAATCTACCTCTCTTATTTTTTTCCCGAGACGAAAGTACTTACGAGGGTCCTTCTTCCGAAGTTGCTCCATTGCCTGCTCAGGATGAGCATACGGGTCCGATTTATCCAACCATTCCTCCTCCACGCTCAAGAGCTTTGAAGAAATTAATTGAGGAGTTGGAACATTGGATGCAGACGACTATTAATATTGTCAGTGTTGGGGGAGCTTCTTTTGAAGATTGTGAACCCATCCTGACCAAGTTTTGGCCCCAATCAAGGATAAAGGGGATGCGTCATGGACTGAGCACTGTCAGGGAGGAATTACTCTTTTGAAAGCAGAGTTGGCAGCTTTGAAAAAGCTGCAGCGCACCAATCTGGACTCTGAAGTGGAGACAGCTCTTTCCTTGGCCACGATCTCGAAGCTACATCATCGACAGATCCTTCGCGAGGACTTGTCTGATAAGAAGGCTCGCATATCTCTCTTACGGAGGCAGCATACTCGGGTATACACTGACATCAAAGGAGTTGTTTCTGATATTCGTGCCATTGAAGAGGACATCGCTCGATTGGAGGCAGAATTGGACCGAAAGAAAGCCCAGTTAGCTCAACATGAGGAGGCTAGGAGAGGGTTTGAACTTCAAAGCGATCACATCTATACTGATTTTTGTCGCACGCTCCATGCAGCTGAGAGGATTCGTGGAGACATTGTTGCTGCTGCTCCTATTGAAGCTAAACTCAGGAGAGAAATCAAGGAACAGGCCAGGGCGGTTCACGAGAAGAAACTCTCTATCTTCAAGTCCAGGCTGAAATCTTTTAAGTTGATGGAGCCCGATGCTTAGGTTTTATACCCCTTTTTTTTCTAAGAGATTTTGTATCATTTCCATTTTGCTCATCGTCACATTGTATTCAAGTTAACAATGTTGAATGAAAATGATATCATTTTGCCTTTCATTATTCCTTTTACCGAATTCTATTTTAGGACAATGAAAAGTAATGCAAATGTTGTAAGCGTAGTGCAAAATCGAAACTCTCTTTATTACTACTTAGAATAATTCCAGAAAATTTTAGTCGTCAGAGGTATAATGTTAGCATGACGACATACAAAACAGGAAACTAAACATTTATTCCCAAAATACGCTACGAATCGACAACCCCCAGCCTGACTCGGCTGGAGTTTACAAGAGAAAGAAGTGGGCTGTATGATTTATGGGAAGTATCTCTTAATGAATTTCCCGTTAATTGGCATCATGAGCCTATCTCCTTTTTGATTGATAAGGTGATAAGCTTCATTCGAATAAACGGATTCTATCGCGAAGGGCCCCTCCCATTTGGGATTGAACTTCCCTTTGGTTTTGTATGTCATCACCATGGGTCGTTTGTTGGCCAAAACTAAATCGCCCTATTTAAAAATCCGTTCCTTGACCTTTTTGTTGCAGGCTTTGGAAATCCGGGCTTGATACAATTCGATCTGCTGCTAAGCTTGAAGTCTTTTGTCGCCTAGGGCTTCAAGTTCTTGCAGACGTCGTTAATGTTTTTCTTCTTCTGTTAGTCCGGTTGTACTTGCGACTCTCAGAGAAGGGATTTGAATCTCTAGTGGTAATACAGCTTCACAGCCGTATACTAAGGAGAACGGCGTAGCTCTTGTACGGGTCCTCACCGTTGTACGATAGGCCCACAAAAATTCGCCGAGTCTTTCATCCCAATCATGTCGACTCTTAGAAACAAATTTCTTAAGAAGTTTCACAATGGTTTTGTTAAAGGCTTCTGCAAGACCATTCGCTGGCGGATAATACGACGTAGATGCGACACTTTGGATTATGAATTTATCACAAAATCTCTGAAACCCAAAACTGAAGAATTGTGTCTCGTTGTCGTGAACTATCCGTCGCGGGACTCCAAAACGGTAGATGACGTGATGTTTGATGAACTTGATTACATTGAAAGTTTTAACTTCTTTCAACGGGATTACCTCCACCCATTTGGAGAAATAATCAGTCACAGCCAGGATGAACCGGTTGTTAGACCTAGAGGGGGGAGTGATTAGGGTCTTATGCTAATCTAATCCGATTAAATACCAATTAAAATTAATTAACAAATATATTCTTGCAAGAGAGATATACAATATGTTATAAGCAAGAATAAGCAATATGAACAACAAAATATATCCTAACAAAGAGATAGGCAATGTATGTGCAAGGATATATAAACTCAAGGGTAAGCAATCTAAACTAGA
>BQKN01022606.1:0-27595 GCA_022839385.1 Asparagus kiusianus
GTATCATAATATGTATTCATAACACATAGTATTTACGCAAATACTTTAAATCAATATAAAATAGTTGTCATAAAAAAATTCAAAATTTTGAGATATACGCATATATCGTCCTCACTCTTTCTAGGATTTCTTAGCGAACTCTGTACATGAATGCTAGAAAACTCTATTCTAGCTTCACGACTCGACATAGGAATGATCCTAAGGATACTGGAACTAGAGCTCTGATACTAACTGTGACACCCCTGGTATCACATATGGCTGCAATCCAAGGCGAACCCAGAGATATCAAACCTGTCATGCACACATACTATGCAACAATAAGTTTTACCAATCACAACAATATTCTCTAGTGGAATAAAAAAATAAAGTGCAGGTACAAACAGGCAAAAGAAAGAAAATAACTACAACTGACATGATATAAGAAAGAATGTCTTATAAATAAATCATGACTCAATGAACAAGTCTGGAATACATCTGTCATCATGAAATATATGAATGTATCACGACATAGATCAACTAAGAATGTATCAAGGCTCACTGCCTTTACAAAATGAGAGAAAAAAAACTATAAAAACTGAATATAAGGCATGTCTACTATGGAGTCTCATCTACTAGCTCATATGACGATGACTATGCAGGCACTTCATCATCATGCGACTCTCTGACGCTCTGAACCGCCTAAAAGGAAAATAAAAATAAAAAGAACAACGACAAAAGCGTCAGAGTACTAAAGCAAGATCATCTCCATCCGCCCCCAGGGGAATGACTACTATATGTAATTGATGCTCTATCTATTAAGCATAGTCTACCTAAGTCATTTTTCCCGTATCTAATAAAATTAATACTTAAAAATTTACAACACGAGACGTAGTACGTTGAGCGAAGTAATCCAAACAAGGAAACTCTCATGTATATACCATATGTCTCAAATAGTAGATAAGTAAATATTAATCCCAAACTAGAACTGAAAGTAAGAAATACTGGAAAGTAAAGCCTCATAACCAACGTCAGCATATGTATCTCATGCACTCACATAACATAATATTTCGGTTATCAATTATCTCAACAATGAGTCATGTCTCATTTTGCGTCCGCCAAATACTCGGCTATCAAGTTTTAAAAGTCATCACTTTCCTAAAATTCTTAACTAATCACACCCTGTGCAAAACAAAAAATAGGTATATCAACCTCTACGCATAACAATGCAGAAACAAATATGTATCTCAACCTCTGTGCATCACCATACGGAAATAAATAGGTATATCAACCTCTGCGCATAACCATGCAGAAACAAATAGGTATCTCAACCTCTGCACATAACCATGCAGAAACAAATACGTATATCAACCTCTGCGCATAACCATGCGGAAACAAGTAGGTATATCAACCTCTGCGCACACCTGTGTGGAAACAATAATATAGGTACACCGACCTTTGTGCACACTCTAGTGCGAATACCATAATATAGGTTCACTAACCTCTACTCACACTCTAGTGAGGATATCATAATATACGTTCACCAACCTCTATGCACACTCTAGTGCGGATACCATAATATAGGTTCAACAACCTCAGCACACACTAGTGCGGATACAAATGTCAAGGGAAAAGTGTACTTGAAACAATACTTAACAAAATCCTACTCTAGGGTATCAACACATGTACTACGACACTATTCATGTATAATTATGATCACATACGTACTATCATCTAACTCAATCTTCAAGCTTGCATTTATAATCAAAATAACACAATGTCAAGAAGATCAGCCTTAGTAGTCGACTACTAAGCTTAGTAGTCGACTACACTAAGTCTACTCAGACTCTGTAAAACATGAATTAGTATTACTAGTCGACTACACTGTATACTAGTCGACTACTCTGTAATCAGACAGATTCTGTAAAAACCAAACTGGACATTAGTAGTTGACTACTACTCTTAGTAGTCGACTACTAAGGAGAAACATGCACAGCTCCGTGTACTCTTAGCAATTCGTCATGTGTAAATCATACTTTAATACATTACAAAACTAGTAATTACAAATCAAAAGAATCATCTTTATGATTATTTAAACCCTTAATTCAACAATTTAGGTTTTATCTTCTCATTTATCAAGAAATTGACATAAACCCTAATTTTCTATTTGGTCAACATGAAATATGCTTGCACATTAAACTCGAAACTTATATAAATTCATTTGTTCATATTTACAGAACAATAAAATTCCAAACCTAGGGTTTTATCAAACTTGATTAACATGTAAGCCCTTTCTATCACAAGTTTAGGGTTTTAAGCATGATTAACACAGAAAATCAAGTTACAAATGAAGATCTACACAATCCAATTAATCATGGTCACATTTCTATTATAAGCAGCAAGATAAAACATTAGATCTAACATTTTATTAAGATCTATCATAAAAACCTCATTGTTAACACATCGGGTTATAAATAAGCACGCGAAACATCGATTTAAACACTTTAAATCATTCATTAACTAAGGGTGCAAGTTTGGATGAAAGTGACCTTGCCTGAACATCGTGTCGAGCCTAGACATGTGTGCAAGATCCCTCCTCTGCCAAACGCATGTGATCTTACCCTCCACCCAATGATTCGCCTCGAATCTCCTCGAGGAACACTAAGAACAAGCTCTAGGGTTTGAGGGGAGATGACGACTGTGCTCTTTCGTGAAATATCTCAGAAATTGGGTTTAAAACACACTTATATTGTTAAGTTATCAATTAGGCTTGAAGAAAAATAAATTTGACCTAAAATCTGCAACCTCTCAGCCCACGAAAATTCCCGATAGTCGACTACTCTGAGTAGTAGTTGACTACTAAAAGTTTCTAAAAATTGTATTCAGTATTTTAGTTGTAACTTTCACATATGACTTCAGAATAAGGTGATTTAAGATTTGTTGGAAAGCTGTTAAAGATACCTACAACTTTTGTCTTTTGAGTTTTCCCGGATTCTAATTGTATTAGTGTAAAAAATATATAAATTCTTAACTAGTCATTTTTCTAGATTTCTTCTTCGTGCATTTGCACTCATATATTCACACATATACATTGAATTGATCTCAAGTCAATTCCTAGCATAATCAAATATTAAAACATGTTATTTATCATATATAACATATTCATTATTATTTATCACATAATATTCAAAATTTTGGGGTTTTACATTTTCTAACACACTAATCATGATAATATTAAGCATGATAACAAAACATACTAAGAAAACTTAGTAGCAACATAAATCATAGTAGAAACTTACAATACATTACATAAGTCTTAAACAAATCAACAACTAACACATAGTTGTTTTGGCATAATCAAACGAACAAACAAACTAAGAACTTAATCGTTTTTAACATACAAACTGAAACTAGTCCAAGTGCTATATGATGCATGCATAATCTTCTAACTTGACGGGCCTGGAGGAGGTGGATGTCCTTGGAAATATGCATTGAGCTTCAGATCCAAGTTATCCAACTACTCGTTTATCTCTTCTTGATTTCTCAAAATGCATGGGTTCTGAGTATATAGTGCTCGTTGTCCAGTATCTAACTCAAGTATACAAGCAGACAAAGTGTTATACTATGCATTGGAGAAGCAAGAAGGTTCAGTTTGCATAAGGTTCAGTTTGCATAGATGGTGGTATGACACCACTGTTTTCATACATGGCTGCAGTCCAAAGTGAACCCAGAGATGTCAAACTTGCAATGCATCCACACTGTGCAACAAGAAGTTTCATCAATCGTAGTAATATCCTCTAGTGGAATCAATGTAAAGTGTAAGTACAAAACATGTAAAAGAAAGGAAATAACTACAACAGACATGATATAGAAAGTAGTATCTCATAAATAAATCATATCTCAGTGAACAATCTGGAATACATCCGACATCCGAAATAAATAAATATGTCTCGATATGAAACAGCTAAAAATGTAACTAAGGCTCATAGCCTTTACAAAATGTGATACAAAACTCTAATGTCCGAATGGAAATAGCTCTACTATAGGGTCGCTACTAGTAACTCATGTGGTGGTAACTATGCAATAACTCTGTCATCCTGCGGCCCTCTGATGCTTTGAGCTACGTGAAAGTTAAAATAAAATAAAAGAAAAATGACAACAATAAGAGTGTCAGAACGCTAGCAAGATTACCTCCATCCGTCCCCGGGGAAGGGCTACTAAATGAAGTGGAGATTCTATCTATTAAGCATAGCCTACCTAGATTATTTTTCCCGTATATAAGGAAAATACTTGTTAATACATACATATAAGCAATCCTCTACTCTGAAATAAATGGATGTTGATATTTAGAAATCCACAACACGAGCATAGGTATGTCGAATATCCCGTTAGCTCAAATTGTGAATAGCTAAATACCAAATCCAAAAGCTACTACATGGAGCAATAAGAAAAAACAACTCCATCTCAAACCATATCAAAGGTGTCCGGACAGATATCAGATACGTGTCCAACACATGGACTTTACCTGCTACATATTAGATAAGACAACTTGAATAGGTGTCCAACACATGGACTATATATGATGATTGTCCAACACATGGACTGCAATAGATAAATGTCCAGCATATAATTAAGGTCCAACACATGGGTCGTAATATGTAAATGTCCAACACGAGGACTGCATATGATTAAGGTCCAACACATAGGCCGCAATAGGTAAATGTCCAACACGAGGACTACATATGATTAAGGTCCAACACATAGACCACAATAGGTAAATATCCAACATGAGCACTGCATATAATTAGGGTCCAACACATAGTCTGCAATAGATAAATGTCCAACAAGAGGACTACATATGGTGAGCATAATACAAATAAATGATGTAAGTAAAATGTATATATACTATTCACACTCGTGCCTCGGTGAGTGAATCCTAAACTCATGTCCATAATCAACTCATGTGTAGAATATACAATTTACAGTCTATTAAAATATTAGATAACCCAGACAACTCGTCGGTCACACAAAAGTATGTAAACAATATGCACATGCACAAACAGGTCCAGCGGTCGACTGCCGTTACCACCGCGGTCGACCGTGAAATGAGCAGAAAGACATTGCATAAAATATCACCCAGTGGTCGACCACACAGTGCAACTCATGGTAATCGATACACAATCGCATACTACCATCCTTTTTCTTCACGAAGAGGACTGGCGCTCCCCACGTAGAATGACTCCGACGAATAAAGCCCTTGGCTAATAACTAATCCAACTGGGTCTGTAGCTCCCTTATCTTAGTAGGTGCTATATGATAGGGTGCTCGGGATATTAGGGCTGTGCCCACCTATAACTTGATGCAAAACTCAACCTCTCACACAGGAGGTGACCCAAGTATGTCCTGAAAGACATCCTAATACTTTGAGATGACTCTAGTCTCGTATAAATCAACATTCTGATCCCACAGCATCACCTCCTCGATGTATGCTAGAAATGACTCCCCAAACTGATTGCCCTAAGAGGTTGCTACAACTAACTCAGACCCATCGGACGATCACAAATTGACAGTTTTTGCAAAATAGTCAATACAGACGTGGTAGAAAGATAGTCAATCCATACAAAGAATAATATCAAATTCTGACATACGCAATACTATCAGATCTATAAAAAACTCGGTCTCATCTAGACTGATGACAGATCTCCTACAGATACTCTCTAATAGGGACACCTCTTCTAGAGGAGTAGAGACTGATAACGAAACATCTAAAGGATGTGCTACAAGTTAAAGTCTATCCACGAAGGCATAAAAGATAAAAGAAATGCAAAATTCTTGAATAAGATAATGTTTGTGTTTGAAAGAAATTCGCGAAGAAAGCTCCGCTAACACTATGATTCAAGTGGTACGGCTATATAAACTCTGCCGGTGATGGAAAATATATGGAACCATATGTCCCTTAGGAATCTCATGGATAACGCAAATCTGGCATACTAGCTCTTCAATCCTTGAAATCATAAGCATTACCATTATCATCCGCTGCTGGCCGTAACCGGGCTGTAAGATTGTTGACACTAACCTCTGTCATGCTGGCCTCCTGTTGGTGTGTTATGACAATACTTTGTTCTTGTCCTATCTTGTTACAATTGTAACATATATCTCGAACTTTGTGTTGCTACGACGTTCTCAAAACATGTTGTACTCCCTTCTTATATTGTCCTTGTGCTGGTGGTAAAAATCCTTACCCCACTGCTAGGGTCTTCTAGATCCCGCAATAGGCCCCTTGCCCTTGTCATAATCACAATACTGGTTTTGATTTCTTTATTAACTATAGACATATCTCTCTGCTTCAATTGAACTTGCTCTAACTTCTTGTCGAAGGAGTAAACAAAATTCTCCTAAATAAGTGATATTCACTGCTCCTACGAATATATAAAGTCATTACTATCCTTTGCTACTATTCCCCAATGATGGCTTCTATGCTGAATACATTTAACCTCTGGTTTGGTACAGAATCAACGTTAAGAAATATTAACATATTCTTTTTATTTATAGGCTGCACATGAATCTAGTGTGTCTTGAAACTATAATGTTCTTCATGTCTGACGCCTTTCTTATTTTACAGTGTCAAGTCTCCTGCTCTGTAGCTCTATCAGCAACTGGTTGTGGTGATGATGTAATCATTAGTATTTCCTATTTAATAAACATAACTAGTACAACTAGTAGTGGCACTCCTAAAAGTAGTACTGTTGGTGGAATTGGATACACCTCTTGCACCTTGAGTGTTGTAAAATCTTACTGTAAATGGCGTCATGAAGTCAATCAAATACTATAAAGTCTGCTACAGCTCGGGGCTCTGCTTGCCCAGCTCTCTAGGTACGAGTTTACATCAACCACGTCCTCGTCCCGATATTCATAATATCAGTAGGAGAAATTAATTTTTTTTACAGTAAATAAGATATCATATATATACATAACGTATCACAATATATATTTAGGCAATTACTTTTCAATCAAAGTAAAATAGTTGTCATAAAAAAATTCGTAAATTTTTTTTGAATATACGTATGTAACATCCTCACTCATTCTAGAAATTTCTAGCGAACTCTATACCTGAATCCTAAGAAACTCTATTCTAGCTCCAAGACTCGACACAGGATGATCCTAAGGATACTGGAACTAGAGCTCTGATACCAACTATGACGTCCATGTTTTCACACATGACTGCAGTCCAAGGAGAACCAAGAGATGTCAAATCTGTCATGCACCCACACTGTGCAACAACAAGTTTTACCAATCACAGTAATATCCCCTAGTAGAATCAAAGTAAAGTGCAGGTACAAAACATGTAAAAGAAAGGAAATAACTATAATAAACATGATATAGAAAGGAGTATCTAATAAATAAATCATGTCTCTGTGAACAATCTGGAATACATCCGACATTCAAAATAAATAAATATGTCTCGACATGAAACAGCTAAAAATGTAACTAAGGCTAATAGCCTTTACAAAATATGATACAAAACTCTAATGTCCGAATGGAAATAACTCTACTGTGGAGTCTCTACTAGTAACTCATGTGACGGTGACTATGCAACAACTCCGACATCATGCGGCCCTCTGATGCTCAGAGCCACTTGAAAGTTAAAATAAAATAAAAGAAAAAGAACAACAACAAGAGCGTCAGAGCGCTAGCAAGATTACCTCCATCCGCCCTCGGGGAATAGCTACCAAATGAAGTGGAGGCTCTACCTATTAAGCATAGCCTACCTAGATCATTTTCCCCATATATAAGGAAAATTCTTGTTAATACATACATATAAGCAATCATCTACTCTGTAATAAATGGATGTTGATATTTAAAACCCACAACACGAGCATAGGTATGTCGAATATCCCATTAGCTCAAATTGTAAATAGCTAAATACCAAATTCAAAAGCTACTACATTGAGTAATAAGAAAAGACAACTCCATCTCAAACCATATCAAATGTGTCCTGACAGATATCAGATACGTGTCTAACACATGGACTTCACCTGCTATATATTAGATAAGACAACTCGAATAAGTATCCAACACATAGACTATATATGATGAATGTCTAACACATAGACTGCAATAGATAAATGTCCAACACGAGGACGGCTTATAATTAAGGTCCAACATATGGGCCGCAATAGGTAAATGTCCAACACGATGAAGACATATAATTAAGGTCCAACACATGGACCGCAATAGGTAAATGTCCAACACGAAGACTGCATATGATTAAGGTCTAACACATGGGCCGCAATAGGTAAATGTCCAATACGAGGACTGCATATGATGAGCGTAATACAAATAAATGATGTGAGTAAAATGCATATATACTATTCATACTCGTGCCTTGGTGAGTGAATCCTAAACCCATGTCCCTAATCAACTCATATGTAGAATATACAATTTACAGCGTATTAAAATACCAGATGACTCAAACAACTAACTGGTCACACAAACGCATGTAAACAACATGCACATGCACAAACAGGTCGAGTAGTTGACCTCTACGACCACCATGATCGACCGTGAAATGAGCAAAAAGACATTACAAAAAATATCACCCAGCGGATGACAGCCGCATCTACCACGGTCAACCGCCTAGAAACAGAGAGCTTCCTGCATAAAAATGTCGTCCAGCAATCGACCGTCGCGTCCACCGCGGTCGACCGCGCAGAAGCATAACAGGTTTTCAGGTTTTGAACTTGCAAAAATTTTAACTCATCAAAAATATGAATTTTGTCATTTATAAATCATATAACAAGATAATAACTTTATTTCTACATATCAGAAAAATATCTCATGATTTACTAAAACTTGATTTAACCTAATCAAGTTTAACAACCCAACTAATCAAAATTCTTTATAAGAATCCTAGTTATCAACAAAATTAACATGAAAATACTTGTATGAAACTTGAAACCGATGTAATAATTATTTTTCCATGTTTTTAAATCTTGTTTTACCCCAAACCTAGGGTTTTAAACATCTCTAATCAACATAAAATATCATTTAATTGTCAAATTAGGGTTTAAACATGGTTTAATCATGATTAATAAATTAAAGAAGAAATTATGAATAACCCTAATGATCATGATCATATTTCTATCATAAACAGCAAGGAATTATTATAGATCTATCATGGTTTAAAGAATTATCATCAAAAATCTAAACTTTATCATGTCGGGTTAAACTTTACCATGAAAAACATCACTTTAACCATTAAAAGTCTAATCTTTATTAAGGGAAGGGTTTGGATATAGATAATCTTACCTTATCATGTGTATAACCCCCTGAAACAATCAACAATCAATCCCTTGATACCAAACACCACAAATCTCGCCTTCTCCTCGATTTTTGCCTCATGAAACTCTCCCGAGAACTCAAGTTTAGGGCTAGAGTTTGAGAGAGGAGGAGAGGGGCTGCTAGGGTTTGGAACACAAAAAGAAAGAGGTTTTTTCATGTATAAACATGTATATATATGGCAGTAAACCTGAATAAATATAGCCCAAAACCCGAAACCCGAAACTGGAAACTCAGACTGACTAGAAACATAAAACTCAGACTGACTAGAAACATACTCTTCGGTATTTTGGTTGTAACTTTCACATCCGACCTCGAAATGAGATGATTAAAGATTTGTTGGGAATCTGCTGAAGATACCTACAACTTTAGTCTTTTAAGTTTTTCCATATTCACAATATATCAGTATGTAAAATACAAAATCTCTCCACTAGTCATTATTTTCCAGATTTATACATCATGCATGTTTTGTACAATTGCACTCATATATACATTGAATTGATCTCAAATCAATTCCCAGCATACTCAAACATCATAATATATTATTTATCAATATATAACAAATTTATTATTATTTATCACAAAATATTCAAATTTTCGGGGTTTTACATTCTTCCCCCTTAAAAGAATTTCGTCCACGAAATTTTGCATCTTATCTTAAAGATTAATAATACATTATTATTAACTTCTAGATATGAAATACAGTAATATCTACACTTAATCATCTAGAGTATGAATACTCTCACTTAACCCCTAACTAAACGGAATTAGTACGTCGGGCAAAAAATCCAAGCGAGGAACCTCCCATATATATACCATGTATTCCGAATGATTAGGAGCTAAGTGTTAATACCCCCATGCTAGTGTTAAATATAAATATGACTATCCAAATCATCATAAACTATAAACAAATCATAATCAAATCAATTTACCTGTTCAAACAGGTGTGGGTAGTCGCGACGCATATCCTCTTCGCGCTCCCAAAAAGCCTCCTTACCTCCTTTCTGGTTCATTTGAACTTTGACTAATGTAATCAGCTTATTTATAAGTATCTTGTTTTCTCATAATAAGAATACGAACATGAATCTCAATCATAGTCAAATCATCTTGGAGTTAAATCTCTGGTGCATCTAATACTCGTTACTGTTCCTCGTCAAGTAAATACTTCTTAAGCATCAAAACATGAAAAATATTGTGTATACTCGACATCAATGCTGGAAGGTCTAGTCTATATGAAACTGCTCCAACACGCTTGAAAATCCTAAATTGTCCAACATATCTTGGGGTAAGTTTCCCCCATTTACCGAATTACTGAATTCCATAACATGGAAATCTATAACACATGCCCGTAACATGTCCTTCAACATTTGGTTTACTCTCTCTGCCTACCCATGTGTCTGTGGGTGAAATACACTTCTATAAGATAATTTTCTGCTGAATAAAATTTTGGAAACTCCTCCAGAAATGCAAAGTAAAAACATAGCCTCGATCTGATACAATCATTTCTAGAACTCCATGCAATCCTATGATCTCTTGGATGAATATCTTCACATAAGTCTCCCCCATGTAAGTCGTCTTTACTAGAATAAAATGTGCTGACTTCATCAACCGATCAACTATCACCCAAACTGAATCGTTCGCCTTCTTCGATCCGTTCCCCTTCTTCGATCTTGGCAATCCTTCAATGAAGTTCATAGAAATAACTGCCTACTTCCACTCCAGAATGGGTAAAGTTAGTAGGGTCCATGTTGACCTCTGATGTTCTGCCTTCACTTGCTGGCAGGTAGAGTTCTTAGATACATACTTTATAATCTCCCTAAGCATGTCGTTCTACCAAACATGTCCCTTCAAGTCCTTGTATATTTTTGTTGTGTCTGGATGCACTGTGTATCTGGTACAATGGGCCTTATTAAATAATTCCTTTTAGTTATGCATTAACTAGCGTCACTAATTAGACTATCTTCTGAAGCCCTACATCTGCCCCACGGTCCAAATCGGCCTTGGGTTATTTGGAAATCTATTCTTTCCGAGTTTGAATTCAAGTGTCCTCTAACTGAGCTCTAGCCACTCTATCACTCCAAGACGGCTGCACTGGTATAGCTCCAAAAAATGCGTTGGTTCCTACTCGAAACATTCGGCCTAAATTCAAACTGGCTACGAGTATGAAGATCTTGACACAACGGGCACTTCAAAGCCGCACTCCGCTGTCGATGCTTCCTGCTCAAAACATTCTCTATGATATTCACCTTTCTCGGATGGTACTGAATTACGAACTCATAATCCTTGATGAACTTGAATCATTGTCACTGCCTCTGGTTGAGTTTCTTCTGAGAAAATAGATACTTCAGACTTTATGGTCTGTGAATAGCTCAAACTGTACTCCATACAGATAGTGCATATATTTCTTCAATGCAAAGAATAATGCCACTACTTCCAAGTCATGCATGAGATAGTTTTGCTCATGCGTCCTCAATTGTCTAGAAGCATAAGCTATTATTCTCTGTGCCTGCATTAAAACATCTCCTAAACCCACTAATGACGCATCCGTATAGACAACAGATGTTCCATCACTGCTCGGGATAGTGAAAACTCGCATTTGCTAAATTTAGCGTACAACTGATGATCCCGTAAGGTCTGTAATGCCAAACGTAAATATTGTTCGTGTTCTGCCTCCACTCTCTAATAGATAAGGATATCATCGATAGATAAAATCATAAATTAGTCCAAATATAGACGGAAACACAGTTTATCAAATCCATGAATACCACAGGTACATTGGTCAGCCCACATAGCATAACAAGAAACTCGAAGGACCCATATCAAGTTAGAAAGGCGGTTTTAGTAATATCCATCTCCCAAACTCGCAAAAAATAACCAAAACAAAGATCAATCTTCAAGAAATACTGTGCTCTCCATAGCTGGTCAAATAAGTCATCAATCCTTAGTAATGGATACCTATTCCGGATAGTGATTTTGTTCAACTCATAGTACTCGATACACAATCGCATACTACCATCCTTCTTCTTCACGAAAAGGATCGGCGCTCCTCACGGAGAATGACTCTGACGAATAAAGTCCTGGGCTAATAACTCATCCAACTAGGTCTGTAGCTCCCTCATCTCAGCAGGTGCTATATGATAGGGTGCTCATGATATCGGGGTTGTGCCCGGCAACAACTCAATGTAAAACTCAACCTCTCACACAGGAGGTGACCCATGTATGTCTTGAAAGACATACTGATACTCTGAGATGACTCTAGTCTTGTATAAATCAACATTCTTATCCCGCAGCATCACCTCCTCGATGTACACCAGAAATAACTCCGCAAACTGGTTACCCTGAGAGGTTGCTACAACTAACTCAGACCCATCAGACGCTCGCAAATTGACTGTTTTTGTAAAATAATCGATACTGACATGGTAGGAAGATACTCAATCCATACCAAGAATAATATCAAATTCGGACATACGCAATACTATCAGATCTATGAAAAACTCGGACTCATCTAGACTGATGACACATCTCCTACAGATACTCTCTAATATGGACACCTCCCTTAGAGGAGTAGAGACTGATAACGAAACATCTAAAGGATGTGCTACAAGTTGAAGCCTATCTACGAAGGCATGAAAGATAAAAGAAATGCAAAATTATTGAATACGATAAGGTTTGTGTTTTAAAGAAATTCGTGAAGAAAGCTCCGCTCGTACCATGATTCACGTGGTATGGCTATATAAACTTTGTCGGTGAGGGAATATATATAGAACCATCTGTCCCTCAGGAATCTCCTGAATAACACAAATCTGGCCAACTGGCCCTTCAATCCTTGAAATCATAGGCATTGCCTTTATTATCCACCGCTGGTCGTAACCGTGACTCTGAGATTGTTGACCCTGACCTCTTTTATACTAGCCTCCTGTTGGTGCGTTACGATAATACTTTGTTCTTGTCCTTTCTTGTTACAGTTGTAACATATATCTCAAACTTTGTGTTACTATGACGTTCTCGAATCATATTGTACTCCCTTCTTATATTATCCTTATGCTGGTGGTAAAAATCCTTACCCCACTGTTGGGGTATTCTAGATCCCGCAATAGGCCCCTTGCCCTTGCCATCATCAACATACTAGTTTTGATTTCTTCATTAACTACAGGCATATCTCTCTGCTTCAATTGAACTAGCTCTAACTGCTTGTCGAAGGAGTAAACAAAATTTTCCCAAATAAGTGATATTCGCTGCTCCAGCAAAAATATGAAGTCGTTACTATCCTTTGCTATCATTCCCCGATGATGTCCTCTATGCTGAATACATTTAACCTCTGGTTTGGTACTGAATTGACGTTAAGAAATCTTCACATATTCTTTTTATTTATAGGCTACACAAGAATCTAGTGTGTCCTGAAACTATAATGCTCTTCGTGTCTGACGCTTTTCTTATTTTATAGAGCTAAGTCTCCTGCTCTACATCACTATCAACAACTAGTTATGGTGATGGTATAATTATTAGTATTTTCTCTTTAATAGACATAACTGGTACAAGTGGTGGTAGTACTCCTGAAAGTGGTACTGTTGGTGGAAATGGATACACCTCTTGCTCCTCTAGCATTGCAAAATCTTGCTGTAAATGGCGTCATGAGGTCAATCAAATACTGTGGCGCCTACTACGGCTTGGGGCTCTGCTTGCCCAGCTCTCCAGGTACGAGTTTACCTCAACCACGTCCTCATCCCGATATTCATAATATCAGTAGGAGAAATTAATTCTGTTTTTCACAGTAAATGAGATCACAATTATATATATACATAACGTATCATAATATGTATTTAGGCAATTACTTTTCAATTAAAGTAAAATAGTTGTCATAAAAAAAGTTGTAAATTTTTTTTGAATATACGTATATAACGTCCTCACTCATTCTAGAAATTTCTAGCAGACTCAATACATGAATCCTAAGAAACTCTATTCTAGCTCCACGACTTGACACAGGATGATCCTAAGAATACTGGAACTAGAGCTCTGGTACCAACTATGACGTCCATAGTTTCACACATGGCTGCAATCTAAGGTGAACCCAGAGATGTCAAACATGTCATGCACCCACACTGTGCAACAATAAGTTTTACCAATCACAGTAATATCCTCTAGTAGAATCAAAGTAAAATGTAGGTACAAAACAGGTAAAAGAAAGGAAATAACTACAACAGACATGATATAGAAAGGAGTATCTCATAAATAAATCATGTCTCAGTGAACAATCTGGAATACATCCGACATTCGAAATAAATAAATATGTCTCGACATGAAACAACTAAAAATGTAACTAAGGCTCATAGCCTTTACAAAATGTGATACAAAACTCTAATGTCCGAATGGAAATAGCTCTATTGTGGGGTCGTTACTAGTAACTCATGTGACGGTAACTATGCAATAACTCTGTCATCCTGCGGCCCTCCGATGCTCTGAGCCACCTGAAAGTTAAAATAAAATAAAAGAAAAAGGTCAATAACAAGAGCGTCAGAATGCTAGCAAGATTACCTTCATCTGCCCCCGGGGAAGGGTTACTAAATGAAGTGGAGACTCTATCTATTAAGCATAGTCTACCTAGATCATTTTCCTGGTATATAAGGAAAATACTTATTAATACATACATATAAGCAATCATCTACTCTGAAATAAATTGATGTTGATATTTAGAAATCTACAACACAAGCATACGTATGTTAAATATCCCGTTAGCTCAAATTGTGAATAACTAAATAGTAAATCGAAAAGCTAGTACATGGAGCAATAAGAAAAGACAACTCCATCTCAAACCATATTAAAAGTGTCCTAACAGATATCAGATACGTGTCCAACACATGGACTTCACCTGCTACATATTAGATAAGACAACTCGAATAAGTATCCAACACATGGAATATATATGATAAATGTCCAACACATGGACTGCAATAGTTAAATGTCCAACACAAGGATGACATATAATTAAGGTCCAACACATGGGCCGCAGTAGGTAAATGTCCAACACGAGGACTGCATATGATTAAGGTCCAACACATGGGCCGCAATAGATAAATATCTAACACAAGGACAGCATATAATTAAGATCCAACACATGGGCTGCAATAGATAAATGTCCAATGTGAGAACTGCATATGTTGAGCGTAATACAAATAAATGATGTAAGTAAAATGAATATATACTATTCACACGCGTGCCTCGGTGAGTGAATCCTAAACTCATATCCATAATCAACTCTTATGTAGATTACACAATTTATAGTATATTAAAATATCAGATAACCCAAACAACTTGCCGGTCACACAAACGCATGTAAACAACATGCACATGCACAAACAGGTCCAGCGGTCGACTGCCGCGACCACCGCGGTCGACCGTGAAATGAGCAAAAAGACATTACACAAAATATCTCCCAACGATCAACCACTGCATCCACCATGGTCGACTATGTAGAAACAGAGAGCTTCCTACACAAAAACGTCGCCCGGTGGTCGACCGTCACGTCCACCACGATCGACCGCGTAGAAGCATAACAGGTTTTTAGGTTTTGAACTTGCAAAAATTTTAACTTATCAAAAACATGAATTTTGTCATTTATAAATCGTATGATAAGATGAAAACTTTATTTCTACATATCAGAAAAATATCTCATGATTTACTAAAACTTGATTTAACCTAATCAAGATTAACAACCCAAGTAACCAAATTCTTTACAATAACCCTAGTTATTGACAAAATTAACATAAATATACTTATATGAAACTTAAAACCGATGTAACAATTGTTTTTCCACGTTTTCAAATCTTGTTTTACCCCAAACCTAGGGTTTTAAGCATCTCTAATCAACATAAAATATTATTTAATTGTCAAATTCGGGTTTAAACATGGTTTTATCATGATTAATAAATTAAACAAAAAATTATGAATAACCCTAATGATCTTGATCATATTTCTATCATAAACAGCAAGGAATTATTATAGACCAATCATGGTTTAAAGAAATATCATCAAAAATCTAAACTTTATCATGTCGGGTTAAACTTTATCATGAAAAATATCACTTTAACCATTAAAAGTCTAATCTTTATTAATGGAAGGGTTTTTATGTAGATAATCTTGCCTTATCATGTGCACAATCCCCTGAAACAATCAGCAAACTATCCCTCGACGCCAAACGCTACAAATCTCACCTTCTCCTCGTTTTTCGCCTCATGAAACTCTCCCGAGAACTCAAGTTTAGGGCTAGTGTTTGAGAGAGGAGGAGAGGGGCTTCTAGGGTTTGGAACACAGAAGAAAAGATGTGTTTTTTATATATAAACATGTATATATATGGCAGCAAACCCGAACAAATACAGTCCAAGACCCGAACCCCGAAACTAGAAACCCAGTCTGACTAGAAACAAACTCTTCGGTATTTTGGCTGTAACTTTTGTATCCAACCTCAGAATGAGTTGATTAAAGATTTGTTGTAAATCTACTGAAGATACCTACAGCTTTGGCATTTTAAGTTTTTTAATATTTACAATGTATCAGTGTGTAAAATACAATATCTCTCCACTGGTCATTATTTTCCAGATTTATACATCATGCATATTTTGTGCATTTGCACTCATATATACATATATACATTGAATTGATCTCAAATTAATTCCTAGCATACTCAAACATCACAATATGTTATTTATCAATGTATAACAAATTTATTATTATTTATCATAAAATATTCAAATTTTTGGGGCTTTACAGGTGGGATGTGGCTTGAAGAGGGTATATCTATGGGAATTTTGTTCTTGTGTAGGGTGAGGCTCATCTTGAGGATTTTGTTCATGGAGTTTAAAATTTTTTAACTTCATCCTTGTTAGGGCATTGGAATCAAAATACTCGATAGAACGGATTATAGAATTTTCTGTTTCTAGATCTACATGAAATGCCTCAAAGATTTTTGTTAGAAAAGCACCAAACAGAAGAAATCTCTTAGGTAGAACTAAAAGATTTTCACAATAAACCTCAGCCCAATTTACTTGTATATTTGTCATAATAGCATATAGGGCCTTGGCTAAGTCAAGTGAGATAAAATAAAAACTCCCTGTTTTCGGAAACAAATTATAGGCAAGAATTCGGGCAATAAACCTAGGGATAGGCCTAAGTTTATTGGAGTGATTCAGTGGTTTTCTATATTCGAGAAGGAAGATATGAATTGAAAGCAAATTTTCATCTGTCATTTTGATACTACTAAGACTAACATCTTGATAAGGGATATTGAAAATTTTTCAAAGCTTTTTAGGAGTTAGATTAATTTTAGTTCCCTTAACAAAAGTGCTGAGAACATCGGATTGTCTATCAGTTTCAAGTCTAATGATATTTATGTAAAATAATTAGACCAAAAGACGATAACGGGGTTTTTTATTTTCATAAGAAAATAAACCTAACAGTCCAACATTTGTAAAATAATTACTAAATATAGAGTGATAAAGTCATCAAATTTAATGAATCGACCGGGTAGTATTTCGAAAGTTTGAAATTATTTGAATTGAGCAAGCAAACTAGGATATTTTAGATAAACTGAGTAATCTTCAACACATTAGATGGACCAGACCTTGATCTTTTTTATCTAGACATGATTCAAATACGAAATTTAAAAAGATCAACTAGAAGAAACTTACCAAAATGTAGATTGCCTAGGAGAAGTTATTAGTCGGCTAATTAGAGGTTGTAGTCGACTATAAGAACTGACAAACTCAAGAAAAATAAGGAACTTAAGGAAATTTTGAAAGAAAATTAAGGAGAAGATGATGCCCTAACCTGGATTCGGTCCTGAAGAGGGGAGAGAGGTGCTGTCGGTTTTGGGGAGTGAATGAGAGTGAGTAGTTATTGATTTAGAGTAGTTTTCCTATGTAAAAAAAGTTGATGGCCGAGATTAAAACATGAATTCAAATAAATGGACATGATTTAATCTAAATAGAAGTTGATTTAGGGCTTAGATTGATCTCGTAAAAGTTTAGTGGTTGAGATCCATTTAACTTAAGTTTAATGGGTATTGGGTTTTGGGTTTGGTGGGTAAAGGATCCAATAAGTTAAAAACTATGTATATGTAAACTATCAGTGTAAATAGTCGACTATACTGTCATGTACTTGACTATTCTGCAGTTGACGGAGTTCTGTAAATTTGTGTAGAACTCAGATTAGTCGACTACTCCTCCTATTAGTCGACTACTAAGAAAACAACAGAATGTGATATATGCAATGCTTGTGCATGTAGTCGACTACTAACCTAATTAGTCGACTATTAAGAATGCGTATGAATATGTATTAATTTTAAAAGTTAATTTAAATCTTTAATTGAATATATACCTAATTCCCTTCTTAATTTAACATAAATTTATTCTTTTAATGGTTTTGTTAGTATATATACAATTTGTTTATCGGTAGATATAAATTCTAATGAAATATCACCTTTAAGCATATGATTACGTAAGAAATGATATCTAATGTCAATATGTTTTGTACATGAATGTTAAATATGATTTTTAGATAAATTAATGGTACTAGAATTATCACACATTATAGAGGATGTATGACAAACTATACCATAATCAGATAATGTTTGTTTCATCCATAGAACTTGTGCACATGCAAAACTTATAGCAATATATTTTGCTTCGTTTGTTGATAATAATACTGAATTTTGCTTTTTACTAAACCAAGATACAACTGAATATCCTAAGAAATGACACGTACCATTTTTACTTTTTCTATCAGATTTGCATCCAAGCAAAATCAGCATTACTATATGATATTAAATCAAATGTGCTATTATTTGAATAAAATAAACTAAAATTCATAGTATCTTTAAGATATCTAAAAATTCTTTTTACTGCTTTAAGGTGTGACTCTTTAGGATTAGATTGAAATCTTGCACATAAACAAATACTAAACATAATATTGGGTCTACTAGCTATAATGTAAATAAGTGATCCAATCATTCCTCGATAAAGCTTTTGATCAACATTCTTACCATTTTCATCTTTGTCAAGTGATGTAGTTGTACTCATTGGCGTTGGTTTGCTAGTAGTGTTGTCCAATCCAAAGCATTTGAGTAATTCTTTTGCATATTTGCTTTGGTTGATGAATATTCCTTCTTTTAATTGTTTGATTTGTAATCCAAGAAAGAAGTTGAGTTCACCCATATGACTCATTTCAAATTTATCCTGCATAGTCTTAGCAAACTCTTGACAAAGATCATCGTTAGTAGAATCAAATATTATATCTATATAAATTTGAATTAATAATATATCTTTATTTATTTTCTTAATTTAATAGTGTAGAGTCAACCTTTCTAATTTTAAATCAGAAAGTCAAAAGAAAGTTCTTTAGTATATCATACCAAGCACGGGGTGCTTGTTTAAGACCATATAAAGTTTTCTCAAGTTTGAAAACATGGTTTGGAAATCTTTCATGTTCAAATCTGGGAGGTTGTTCTACAAAAACTTCTTCGTTAATAAAACCAATTAAAAATACGCTTTTAACATCCATTTGATATAGTTAAAAATCCATAAAATATGCAAATGCAAGTAAAATTCTTATAGATTCCAAACGAGCAACATGTGCATAAGTTTTATCATAATCAATACATTCTTTTTGATTATAACATTGTGCAACCAATCTGGTTTTGTTTCTAATAACTTGTCCAGATTCATCCAATTTATTTCGAAACATCCACGCAAATACGAATTCATAACACATAGTATTCACGAAAATACTTCAATCAACATAAAATAGTAGTCATAAAAAAATATTCTTAAATTTTGAGATATACGCATATATCGTCCTCACTCATACTAGAAAATCCTTAGCGGACTCTATACATGAATCCTAGAAAACTCTAACCTAGCTCCACGACTCGACACAGAATGATCCTAATGATAATGGAACTAGAGCTCTGATACCAACTGTGACGCCCCTGGGTTCACACAAGGCTACAGTCCAAAGTGAAACCACGAATGTCAAACCTGTCATGCACCATACCGTACAATAACATGTTTCACTATCATAATTACTATCTCTCTAGTCAACAACAGGTGTAGGTACAAAAGCAAGTAAAAGATAATACAAGAGATATATGATGAAATAATAAAGATAAAAATGATATTTCATCATCCAACATACAAAAATATAAAGTGAATCTCTGAAATAACTAGTCTAGAGATCTCAATAAGTCTCAAATACAAAATATCTGATAAAAGAAAATAAGGCACACAACATTTACAACTTCTAGAACATAACTCTCAAATGTCTAAACAAAATATCTACAGTGGAGCTCCATAAATAAAATAAAACTATAAATAAAAGATGGACGCTAATAAGTATCGTCATCAACCTATGACTCTCTGTGCACCTGGCTCGTTACCTGAAATGGGAGGGGACAACGAGCGTCAAAGCGCTAGCGAGCAACATCACAACCAACCCCAAGAGAGAGGGCTCGTTGCATATAGAAAATACAGTTAATACATATATATAAAATCATTGATCCTCACAATAAGAGGATTTTAGTATTCAGGAAATTACAACACGGGCATAGGTACATCGAGCGAAATAATCCAAACAAGAAAACCCTCTTGTATATACCTTGTATCTCAAATTATAAATCCCTAAATACCAAACCAAAGCTCTAATACATTTATAATAATATAAAGAAGACTAACCCATCTCAGAACTCAAATATCATGTCATGTCAAAACCAATAAGTGCCATGTCCAGCCTATGTAAGTATAAGTGTCATACTCAAGGTTTAAACAGGTGTCCAACATATGGACTAAGACTAGGTGTAGTGGATGCCCAACACATGGACTACATATATAAATTGTCCAACACATGGACTGAATGATGAATGTCCAACACATGGACTGAATATAATGAATGTTCAACACATAGACTGAATATGATGAATGTCTAACACATGGACTGCACATAATAATTGCCCAACACATGGACTGAATGAAATGTGTAGAATATCGATGAGATATATGAAAAGGATGCATATACACAAATTTCACACGTGTCTTGGTGTGTAAATCTAAACTCATGTCCGCAAGTCATCTTATATATGAAGATACATAATAAATAATAATTTTTAACGCTAAATATTTTAGGTGACTCCTCGTTCATATTAAAGCACACAACAAAAGTAAACATGCATAAACTGTGCCAGCGATCAACCGAAACAAGCAAAAACCCTTCACAGGTTTCTGTCTGCTTCGTAACAAATCTAGAAGTGACATCATTATTTTCCAAGCATAATATTACTGATATCAACATATATGAAACAACATGAAACGAAATATTAGCATGTAAATATATCGTCGAAACCCTAAACATTTATATACACATGTTTAAACATTTTAAAAGTAAAAACTTGTGATTTAATTCATGATTAATAAATTTCAGATCTGAAATTTGTCAAGGTTACTATTGTAATCAATTAGAAAATTATGATAATGTATTCTCACTTCATAAGTTATAAAGATCTATCATTTATACATTAAAAATACGTTTCAAGCTCGAAAAATCTGAATAAAACTTAATAAAACATGCAAAATAAAAGGGTGCAGAGTTGGATGAGATTTTACTCACCTCAGATGCTAAAAACATCCTATCACGTGAAAGAGAACTAATCCTCTTCGCTACACTGCACAAAACCCGCTGAAAAATCATTCGAAATCCCTCAAAATCGGCAAAGAAAAGAACTAGGGTTTGAGAGAGGGGAAAAGGGGTTGCTAGGGTTTGGAACATAGGAGAAAAGAAGTGTTTTTCATGTTTAAACATATGTATATATGACAGCAAATCCGAAAAACTACAGCCCAAAACCCAAAACCCGAAACTAGAAAACCCAGTCTGACTAGAAACATACTCTTCGGTATTTTGGCTGTAACTTTCGAATATAACCTCGGAATGAGATAATTAAAGATTTGTTAGAAATTTGCTAAAGATATCTACAACTTTGGTCTTTTAAGTTTTTCCATATTCACAACATATCAGTATATAAAATACAAAATCTCTCCACTGGTCATAAATTTCTAGATTTATACATCGAGCATGATTTGTGCATTTGTTCTTATATACATACATATATACATTGAATTAATATCAAATCAATTCCTAGCATATTGAAACATAATACTATGTTATTTATAAATATATAACATATTTATTATTATTTATCACAAAATATTCAAATTTTTAGGGTTTTACATTCTTCCCCCCTTAAAAGAATTTCATCCTCGAAATTCAGAAATCATACTTAACTGAAAGATAGTATTAGAAAGCATGTCGATGGTGAAATCCAACCCACACATACACCTCTCGTAATATTAAACTCTTGATAAGTATATAAGGATATTTATACTTAACAATCTAGAATGACTATATTCCCACTCAACCCTTAATCAAATGGAACTAGTACGTCGGGTAAAAAATCCAAACAAGGAACCCCCCATATATATACCATATGTTCCAAAAGATTAAGAATTAAGCGGAAATATCCTCATTCTAGCGTTAAATCTAAATATAACCATACAAATAATCACACACATAAATCAATCAACTTCCTCAATAAGTGCAGGTAGTCGCGCTGCTTAACATCTTTGTGCTCCCGAGAATCATCCTTGATGTCTAACCATCTAAAATGTAAATACCCCCACTTAACCCCTAACTAAATGGAACAAGTACATCGAGCAAAAAATCCAAACAAGGAACCCCTCATATATATACCATATGTTCCGAGTACTTAGGAGCTAAGTGTTAATACCCTATTTGTAGTGTTAAGTATAAACATCACCATACATGTAACCATAAGTCATATATAAGTCATACTAAAATTCAATTTACCTGCTCAAACAGGTGAGGGTAGTCGCGATGCATTCTCCTCGCGCTCCTAAACTTTCGCCAAGGGAATCACTTGTTTCTATGTCCTTTGTCCTCTCTAACAAGTATACAAACTGGGATCTCAATCGTAGTCAAATCGTCCTGACGCTAAAACTCCGATGCATCCAATACTGGCTGCTGCTTCCCATCATGTAAGTGCTTCTTGTGCATAGAAATATGAAATACATTGTGTATACTAGACATCGATGCTGGAAGACCTAGCCTGTATGACACAGCTCCCATGCGCTCCAAAATCTGAAAAGGTCTAATATACCTCGATGCAAGCTTCCCCTGTCTTTCGATTCGCTGAACGCCTTCCATAGACGATACCTTAAGCATAACTGAATCTCTAACCTGGAACTCCAAAGATCTTCGTCTCTTATTTGCATAGCTTTTTGTCGACTCTGAGCGACTAGAATCTTCTCTCTGATCAATGCTACCTTATCAGTAGTCTGCCTCACAAGCTCTGGTCCAAGCATTAAGCTATCCTCTGGCTCTGCCTAACATATCGGTGATCTACAACGTCTCTCGTATAATGCCTCATACGGGGCCATATCGATTGTCACTTGATAACTATTATTATAAGCAAACTCTATCAGTGGAATATGATCCTCCCAGGTATCTTGAAAGTCAATGATGCAAGCCCGCAACATATCTTCCAACATCTGATTTACTCTCTCCATCTGACCATTCGTCTGTAGGTGGAATACACTGCTGTATGATAGTCTACTACCAAATGAATCCTGGAAACTCCAAAAGTGCGAAGTAGACACTGAACCTCGATCTGATATAATCGTGTCTAGAACATCATGAAGTCGAATTATCTCCTGAACATATATCCTCGCATACGTCTCAGCTGTATATGTAGTCTTCACTGGAATAAAAAATATGCTGACTTCTTAGTCTATCCACTATCATCCAATCATAATCATTCTCTTTCTTCGACTTTGACAACCCTACAATAAAGTCCATATAAATGTCCGCCCATTCCCATTCTGGAATAGGTAAAGGCTGAAGTGTTCCTGCCGGTCTCTAATATCTGCCTTCACTTGCTGACATATAAAACACTTGCCTATATAATCTGCAATCTCTCTACGCATACCACCCCACCAGAAGTGTCTCTTCAGGCCCTTGTACATCTTAGTGGTCCCTGGATGTACTGTGTACCGAGTACGATGTGCTTTATCTAATAACTCCCTCTTAAGCTCTGTACTAGCTGGCATAACTAATTTACCCTTCATTCGTAGATCTCCATCTACTCTAATGGTCCAATCAGCTTTTGGCTCTTTGGTAATCTCCTCCTTTCGGATTTGAAACCAAGAGTCTTCCAACTAAGCTATGATAACTCTGTTACTCCAAGATGGCTGCACTGACACAGCTCCCAAAAATACACTGGTTCCACCAATCTCGGGTCTAAAATCAAACTGGCTAAGAGTGAGAATATCTCAATACAATGAGCACCTCAAAGCCGAAACCCGATGTCTACACTTCCTACTTAAAGCATCTGCTATGACGTTGACCTTTTCGGATGATACTGAATTGCGAACTCGTAGTCCTTGATAAACTCAATCCACCTCCTCTATCTCTGGTTGAGTTCCTTCTGAGAGAAAAGATACTTCAGACTCTGATGGTCTGTGAACAACTCAAACATCACTCCATTCAAGTAGTGTCTCTACGCCTTCAGCACGAATACTACCGCTGCTAACTCCAAATCGTGAGTGGGGTAGTTCTACTCATGTACCCTCAACTGTCGTGAGATATATGCTACCACCCTCTGAGTCTGCATCAAGACGCCTCCTAAACCTGCTAATGATGCATCTGTGTAGACCATAAATGTCCTGTCGCTGCTCGGAATAGTCAAAACCGGCGATGTAGTCAACTTAGCCTTCAAGGTATCAAAGGCCTTCTGACACTCCCCACCCCAAATGAACTATACACCCTTCTTTGTAAGGCGTGTAAGTGGTGTCGAAATCTTCAAGAAGTCCTGGATGAACTTCCTATAATAACCGACTAAACCTAAGAAGCTTCGAATCTCTGTCACCATCTTCGGTGGTTCCAAATCAAGAACTACTGTAAACTTAGTCAGATTCACTGCTATGCCCTCTCTGCTGATGACGTGGCCGAGAAATCTGACTTCTGAATGCCAAAACCCGTATTTGCTAAACTTGGCATATAACTGATGCTCCTATAGAGTCTACAAAGCTAACTAGAGATGCTGATCGTGACCTGCCTCCAATCTCGAATATATGAGAATATCATCGATAAAGACAATTACAAACTGGTCTAAGAAGGGACGAAAAACCCGGTTCATCAAATCCATGAATACCACGGGTGTATTAGTCAACCCAAATGGCATGACCAGAGACTCGAAAGATTCATATCGAATCAGGAAAAACGGCTTTGGAAAAATTCATCTCCCGAAGTCGCAACTACAATAACCTAAATCAAAGATCAATCTTCAAGAAAAATATTGCGCTTCGCACAGCTGATTGAACAAGTCATAAATCCTAACAAATCCGGATAGTGAACTTGTTCACATCATAATAATCTACACATAATCATAAGTTATCGTCCTCATTCTCCTGAAGAGGATCAGTGATCCCATAAATAAAAAGATACTCCAGCGAGTAATACTCTAAGATAATATCTCATTTATCTAATTCTATCTGTAGCTCCCTTATCTCTGTAGGTGCCGTACGATATGGTGCTTGGGATATCGGTACCGTGCTCAGCTACAACTCGATGCAAGAAACAACCTCTCTCACTAGAGGAAATCTAGGTATGTCCTGAAAGGTATCCTGATACTCTGAGATAACTTTGGTCTCATACAAATCAACACTCCGGTCCCTCAGCATCACCTACTCGACGTATACCAGAAATGACCCACCTTCCGGTCACCCTGTGAGGTTGCTACTATCTATACAAATCCAACGAATGCTCACAAGCTGACTGTTTCAGTACAACAGTCGATACTAACAGGGTATGATGATAGCTAATCCATACTAAGAAAAAAATATCAAAATTTGTTATCAGCAACACGATCAACTTGATGACTAACTCAGACTCATCTAGTCTGATGACACATCTCCTACAGATAGAAGGAACACCCCATAGAGGAGTAGAGACTAACAACAAAATATCTAAGGAATGTGCTACAAGCTGAAACCTATCAACGAAGGAATGAAAGATAAGAGATAAGCAAATTTCTAAATCAAACTAGATCCGAGCTGAAAAGGAAATCACGAACAAAGTCTGCTCGTACCCTGATCATGCGGTACTGCTGAATAAACTCTGCTAGTGGTGCAACAAATATGGAACCATCTGTCCTTCAGGAATCTCCTGGATAATGTAAATCTGGCCTGCTGGTCCCTAAATCCTCGGATTAATAAGTAGTGTCTCAATTTCCTGGCTGTTGGTCGAAATTGTGACTCTGAGACTATCGACCGTGACCTCTATCATGCTGGCTTCCTGCTGGTGTACTGCGACAAGTCTTTCGCTCTTGTTCGATCTTGTTGTGATTGTAATATGTACTTCGAACTCTGTGCTACTTTGGCACTCTCGATTCATATCATGCTCCTTTCTTATATTGTCCTTGTTGCTAGGTAAAAATCATTCTTCCGCTACTAGGATTCTCTAGATTTTGTAATAGTTCTCTTGCCATTGTCATTGTCACTATTCTGGTTTTGATTTCTTCCTTCACGACGGGTATATCTCCCTACTTTACTTAGACTAGCTCTAACAGCTTGTTGAAGTATTGACTAAAATTACCATAAATAGATGATAATTACTACCCCTACAAAAATCTTAATGTCGTTGCTATCTTCCAGCGATGTCCTCAATGCTGAATACATCTAACTTCTGCTTGGTACTAAGTTGACGTTCAAGAAATTTTCACATACTCCTTCCCTTATAGGTTGCAACTGAAATTGGTGTGTCTTAAAACTCTGGTGCTCTTATTGTCTGATATGTTTCTTGCTCTCTCAGGGCTAAACATCCTGGTCTGCGGTTCTATAAACAACTGATTGTGATGGTGGTGCCTTCATAAATATTGCCTCTTTACTTTCACAATGGGTACAACTGGTGATGGAACTCCTGAAAGTGGTACTACTGACGGAAACGGATACACCTCTTACTCCTCGAGTGTTGTAAGATCTTGCTGCTAACGGCGCCATGGAGTCGATCAAATACTGTAGTGCCTGTTGCGGCTCGGCTCTGCATGTCCAGCTCTCCAGATACGAGTTTTACCTCGATCATATCCTCGTTTTGATATTTATAATATCAAAAGGAGAGCTAATTATCATAGTAAATGAGCTAGCAATAATATATATTAATATATATATAT
>BQKN01022610.1:0-10020 GCA_022839385.1 Asparagus kiusianus
TAGGAAAATTAAATATATACCTGGTGTTGGACACTAGAAATCTCCATCCATGCAAACTTCAAGTAACCACTAACAATAAGAATGCAACCCAAGATTTATACCTCTCCTTCTCTCTCTAAAACAGTTTCCAAAAAGAGAGCTGAGCTGATCTTCTCACTTCCCTCTCGGGCGAATAAAAGAATGTGATTGTAGAGAGAGAAAGAAGAGAGAGAGAGAGAGGGATGATTACTTTGTGTACGAAACGATCGATGCGTTTGGCTTGCACGCAGAGAAAGCATGGAGAGCTTATTAGCTTAAGCCCAGCGAATTCCAGACCAACGAACTCATGAGAAGCACGAGACCCCACTGGGTCCCATCTCTCGCGTGGACCGCAACAACTCTGACGCTGGGTCCCACCTTAACGTGATCCGAACCCGATCCAAATTCGAATTCACTTGAGAACAGTAGTAGCGTAGATGCTATTCTTTTAACAACTACGCAAACATTGAGTTTGCATTTTACAGTAAATTAAGTGCAGATACTCTCAAAATGACAGATTTTGGGCTAATTTTCTATAATGAATACTGCATTCGACATTTTCTCCTGTTGATGCAGGGAAAACCTAATAAATTGAGTGTCCAAGATTAATTGGAGGCCGATGTAGAGGGCTCTTTGACCTCCGTAGATGGCTGACGGTGATCTGATTTTGATGTAGTATGTGTAACATAAAGAAAATGTTAGATTAACAATGGTGGGCTGTCCTCCACCAACACCTCTATGATTCCTAAGTAAAACTCTTGATGATAAATGTCAAAACAATAGGTAAGTTGGTTAGGGTTTTTGACAGTATATATGGCTCATCAACCAAGGTCTGTGGTACTGAGCTGAGTTTAAGATATGATCTCCCTTTACTTGAGGTATAGGCGGGCATATTTATACTAACTGCCCGAGTAGATCATGTGGTGCATGTGTCATCATCCTATCAGTCAAGGTAGGTATGATTGATATTATTAACTTGGTGGGCAAGTAAATCCGTATGTCAAGACCTCATTGGTGGAATAAGGTTCCTCTGATATGTATTATGATAGGAGGGGTTATGAAAGTTGACAATAAGAGAGATTTGACTACTGATTGATGTCTCCTAACTTGGTAAGTTAAGGATACGATACAATTCGAAGTAATCATAAGAGATCAGGCAAATCACCACAAGAATGGGCAGGACTGGAGCAAGGCATGATATTCGAACTAATATAAGTTCGGTCGTCATGGACCTTAGCTACCCCTCCAGGGTTGTTGCTCGGACTTACAATCATGACCTAGGTCATGTAGGTTGAGTACATGTGTTCCATATATTTACAGTTTTGTTTGTTCTCGTGGCTTGGTCTGGCTAACCTAGTTGCGAAAATATGAATTATATGCATAACTTCTACATATAATTTTTGTCGCAATTATAATAGCAACATATTAAACACACTCTTAGATTGAAGACCGGTTTTATTATCTTTGTAAAAGTTATTTTTATTCATTATCAATAAATCTCAGTTATAGTTTTTTCCCTTTCAAAGATTGATAATCTTGTTGTTACTTTGATAATCTTGTTGTTACTTTCATATTCTAGAGACCTAATATCGACATAGATCCATAGAGGACATATTCCCTTGGGTTGATTTGATTGATTCTTTGAGTACAAATGTGGTACATCAAGTCAAGAACAGCACAATATAAGCAATATTTGTTAAGTTAATAATCCCACTAATTCGGAGGGACAAGAAGTGCGCTTGGATGTTGACTGGTCAAACTTTAGTAGGCGTTGTCGGTCAAAGAAGAGATTGGTGCTAAAGAATTACAGGTAGGCATGCAGGAGAGCTACTTTTGCTTTGTAGACCAAACTGATCTACAGGGTCTAGATATGCGCGCGTATTGAATCCATTGATATAGAAGCATTCTGTTTTTTATTATCTTGTACAATCAATCAAAGAATGAAACCTTGTGGTTTTGTGTCACTGTGAACAATAAAGAAAAGCTCCAACAGGGTCGCATTCTGATCGGACGAGCACTAGCGTCCTTAGCTTTATTGCCTGAGGATAAAGTCACCTAATATGGTGAGCTTACCTCCACACCTGCCAACCATGTGATCTCATGAATCATATATATTTACCGAGGCCATAGTAATTTCGTCAATTTGTTTCTATAAGCCTCCTTAACATTACCAGTGTTAATTTTGCTAGATATATAACATATTAACCGCCTTATAATTTCTTGCTCATATTACAATTCCAGTATTTCCCAGGGGTAAAACCCAGCATTTCTAGTATTTCTTGCTGTAGAAACGGCGAAAACATTAGAGAAGACCAGAAAAAATGAAACTGACAGACATTCGGGTGCTCTCCAGTCGATCGCGAGCTTTAGCACGGTCGACCGGCAACGTGCACGACTTAGTACAGATTCTGGATTTTTGGCCGGCCGACCGCGACGATTTTGGTGCTCGATCGCCAGACATTGTAATTGAATTTTGGGTTCTGACGTCGTTCTGTCGGGTCGATCGCGACGTCAAGTGCGGTCGACCGCGATTCGGGTTTGGACCTGATTTCGTTTTCCTGTTTGGTTTGGGTTTGCTGTTTGATATAAATTTAAACACACGTTTTAGGGTTAATTTCTCTGGAGCGGTATTGGGGATATTTAGGGCACAGAAAAGAGGTATTTTCTAGAGCTATTGGTTAGAGTTATTGTTTGAGAGATTGAGAGGTTTGTTGGTGAGATTAGTTGGTTTGTTTTGAGTGATTTGTAGTCTCAGTTTGTACTCTCCTTTTCTATTAGTGAAAACTCATCCCCTTCTTGCCCCGTGGACGTAGACAACTTGCCGAACCATGTAAAATTAGTTGTTTGTGTTTGTGTCGTTATTTTGCACTGTTTGACTTTCTCTCTCGGCGTTTGGTTTGGTTCCTCAAAGCATAACGATCGGTGGATTTCGCGCACAACAAGTGGTATCAGAGCTTGAGCTAGTTAGAGGAGTAGATCACTTTGGGGAATAAGGGGAAAGTTATTCAAACTTTAGAGGTGCATGTTGCCAAGGTTAGTGACAACAATTCATATTTGGATTCTTCGGGCTATTCGTGCCTTGCACTTAGGGGTGCTAAAACGTATCCGTATCCGATGAAATATCTGTTACCATATCCGTTAGGATACGAATATGGTTACTCAAATCTATAACCGATAAGATATGGTTATGGATATGGTTTTGTAGTGAAATATCTGTATCCATATCCGAAATATCTGAATACATATTAGTCATACTCTTACGATAATTTCGATTCTTAGATTATGGATTTATGGTTAATTTTGATGATCAATATGTCTAATCTTAACTCTTTAGTTATAATGGACATATTAACGAACTCTTTTGTATCACATGAACTATGTTTTTCTCAATACTATCTAGTTTTCTCATATCTGTTTTGTATCCGCATGCATATCCGCTTATATATCTGCATGTATATCCGTAACTGTATCCGATTTTAGCGGATATGATTATAAATTTTTCTTACCGAGATATATCTGTATCCGTATCCGAGATGGATAAACGGATATGGATATGGTAAGCATCATATCCGAGCCGTATCCGAACCGAATGCATCCCTACCTGCACTACTGTCAGTTTGTGTTGCCGACTCTATGAAGTGGATGTTGGATTCAGGTACTTCTTACCACATTTATCCTAGGAGGGATTGGTTCTTCAGATTTCAGGAGTTAGAAAGATGAGATGTCATGCTCATGAGTGATGATCATGAATGCTCTATTGGTGGTATCAGTATCGTTCGTATTAGGATGTGTGATGGGGTGATTCGGGAGTTAGATGAAGTGAGATTCGTTAATCAATTGAGGAAGAACATCATTTCACTTAAAGTTTTAGAGGCAGCAGGCTATAGGGTGACCTTAGATGATGCATCTTTAGAGGTCACATTTAGGTCCATGATTGTAATGAAGGGCGTCAGGAGGAAAAATTTGTATAATTTGATTGGGAGTACTGTGATTGGTAGAGAGCTGACGATTTCTTTGGATTTGGCTATATTGTGGCGTTTGTTAAGGCTGGGTTATTCGATTATTAGTGTCGTGCATGGATTGTTGAAGAGTACTTTGACCTACAAATTGAAATCGTGTGAGCACATTGGTATTAGCAAGGAGACTAAGGTGGAGTTTGACACTTCTATTCACCGAGCGAAGGGTCTTCTAGGTGGCGTTCATTCAGGCATTTGGGGGCCTTCCAATGAGGCATCATTAGGAGATAATCAATACTTGGTTTCCTACGTTGGGGATTGTTCTAGACATTTGTGGGTTGTAACCAAGTCCCATTGGTATAAAGTCCTAGAAGTTAACAACAGGTGGAGGAAGTGTATTGGTGGAAAGGTAACACGACGTTCTGTTTTTGGTAGGGGTTCTTTTCTACATTTGTACTGAGTTCACGGCAGTCTGATATACTTTATTTGAGAGGAAACATTAGTGCGACGAGATGAGATGACAACTTTTATGGGTCATTCCTTACTGGAGGAGGTTCGACGTTTGATGTTGAGCATTGGTTTTGGTGTTCGGGCTTCGACATATTTGGGTCATCTTAGTCATAGGTTACCGACTACTGCGTTTAGAGATTTTAGATCCGGTGGAGCTGCTTCAGATATTGGGTTGCTTCGGATGTTTGGTTGCTCAACATATGGTCACATCGAGGATGTGATATTTGATCCGAGTGCACATTTTGGATTCATGGGATCGTTTGGTTATCAGGTGAGAGTCTCTAATTTTGTTCTAAGCAGGTATGCCACATTTGACTCTCGGCTGGTGGAGAGTGTTGATCAGATCGTTGGAATATCACAGTGGGTGGAGAGTGATGTTACTCCACGTTGGGTTAAGATTACTCCACATACTCTAAATCATACTTCATCGTTTGGGATTCCAGCTGAGGTGACACAGTTTGGGGATCATATTGATGTGGATGTAGATTATGAGTTGGTTGAGTTGAGTGTAACTGGTGGACATAGTTCGAATTTTGATATGACCGTTGGTTTACATCAGATAGAGGTGTTTGGATCATTTCACTTTGGGACCATTGGGAGAGCTATCAGCTGCAGATTTGTTGGTGAAGAGTTAAAAACTCTTCTATTGGATTGAGACCCTTTGGAGGCCATTTGGGGAACCACGTGAATGCTTGATTCTTGGGCAAGAGGATACGTAGACAGTTATTTTATGATGCAGCCGATTTGGTGAGTTGATACCGACATTTGGAGTTTATTCACATTCTCATTTGGTTCCCGACTTATTGTGGATTGAATCCGTTGTTGTGATTTTGTTTCACCTCATACTGGACGCAACAAGTGGGATATTTGGTTTGATTCGTGTCGGCTTAGTTTTGGAAAAACTTTGTCGATGTGGAGAATTGTAGAAACGACGAAAATATTAGAGAAGATCAGGAAAATGGAGCTGACAGACATTCGGGTGATCTCCGGTCGACCGCGAGCTTTAGCACGATCGACCGACAACGTGCACGACTTAGTAGATATTCTGGATTTTTGGCCGGTCAATCGCGACGATTTCGACGGTCGACCGCCAGACACTGTAATTGAATTTTGGGTTCTGTCGTTTTATCCGGTCAACCGTGGCGTCAAGTGGTTTGGGCCTGATTTCGTTTTTCTGTTTGGTTTGGGTTTGGTGTTTGATATAAATTCAAATACACGTTTTATGGTTTCTTTGGAGCAGCATTGGGGATATTTGGAGCATAGAAAAAATGTATTTTCTAGAGCTATTGGTTAGGGTTATTGTTTGAGAGATTAAGAGCTTTGTTGGTGAGATTAGTTGGTTTGTTTTTAGTGATTTGTAATCTCAAATTGTATTCTCCTTCTCTATTAGTGAAAACCCATCCCCTTCTTACCCCGTGAACGTAGGTAACTTGCCGAAATATCTAAAATTGATTGTTTGTGTTTGTACTGTTATTTTGCATTGTTTGTTTTCTCTCTCAGCGTTTGATTTGATTTATCAAAACATAACGATTGGTGGCTTCCGCGCACAACACTTGCTCACGTATTAGAATGCAAGTATTCCCAAGAGGGAAAACCTAGCTAGTATTAATGCTAAGAGATACAACAGAAGTTCGTACACCGCTTCATCGATCGATGTAACTAAAATGATATACTTTTTTTTCAAAAACAATGTTATCGGATAGTAAATACACGATACTTACAATAGCAAAATACAAGTATTCACTGAGACCCAACCTTTAGAGTATCACCGGGTCACGATTTTACTAAAGTTGAAGAATGATCGTTCTCGCTATATATCCTTGATCGCATCAGCTGCTATCCATGTACAGTGTAACTGTTCATTCCTTATCCTGCTTCGCGATGAGCCAAACCGTGGTCCCATCAACTGCCGTCCAAGTTTATATCCCGTTTTCAGCGGTAACCAAGTAACAATCACGGGGCGGTGACCGTACCCCATGCCTGCTGGTGGCGGGGGACGACGTTAAGTTTTTTAGCGAGCAAGGAAGGAATAACAGAAGCGGGCCCCACCCTCCTCTGAGCTTCCAATCACAGCCCTCTGTCGGTGGAAATACTAAGAGTTACCGGGGCCCACCCAACCATAGCCGATGACGTGGCGGCCCCCGCGGCTCTCCGTTGTCTTCACTCTTCAGGAAGCAAAGAATCTCACGGATCCGCGTGCTTAGCGCTCGTCGGTTCGCTCGCTTCTTCGAACCGAACAGCGTCGAGCCGTTTTCGTTCGAACCGCCTCGCGAGGCGCGTGAGCAATGCCCCGGGAGTCACGTGATGGGGACGTCAGCAGTTCCGAAAAACCTCACTCTGGCTTCTGTAGTATTCTGTTGGAACCGAAGGTTTTGTCCGAATCCCAAAAAATGAAGCATAATTTTATTTTATTTATTGGTTTATTTTGGCCATTGGTTCCTTGCTTCTTAAATATTTTGAATTGGGCCCTCAAATAATTGAAATTTTCAGTAGATCCTCCGACCTTATATGTCGTTGTTGCTGTCGTGTGTAAACTGACCAGATAAATTAATTACAAGGACAAAATACGTGTATGTCTTGTTAAGAAAAACTCATAACGGTGTTCGTAAAATTCACATATGAGTACAGATCAGATAAGAGATAATACATATAAATACAAAGGAAAAAAAATATGATTGATAAACATATAAATCATAAGATAAAAAGAAATGTGTTAGTATAATACATTTCTCAAATCAGAGTCCATTAATACGTTCAACATATTAAATAGTAAACCTAAAAATTGGTCTTAATAAGTTCATTGATATAATTGTCAAAGCAATTTCCATTGTATGACAATATCTTCAGAAATAGATACTATTAATATCAGTTATCAAATAAGGGGTTTATGTGAGGATTATGAGAGTGTTTGGTCCTCAAACTCCTTCAGATGATAGGTTTTGGAGTTCACTCTTCTTCCTTGCACATATAGAGTTCGTAAGAGGTCAGAGTTGGGATATCTGGTTGTTCCTCCGACGATTAAGTTGATAATTGATCTTGAGCGGGAAATATAGAGATAGAATAATTTAAAGTTGCATGAAAAAAAACAGAGAGCTTACCCCATGTAATGTCACTCCCTTTTATAGTGAATTGGAAGGGCAAAGAGGTAAATTGGGCCGGGTCCAGCTAGATAGCTGAGTAATCATCTTTCAGGTGTCGACCATGGAAGATGGTTAGTTATCTGGTTATTTAGTGAGGGAATGATAGCAGGTGCTTGGTGCTGATTGGGTCCAATGAGTCATAAAGACTATATGGGCTGATGATTTGTCAGAGCAGTTAATGCAAGGGCAGTCGCCTAGTGAGGGTTTCGAGATAACTGTCGTTTCTCTATTCGTTTGGTTAATGTCGACTAGCACCATATTTTGACTCGGCCATGTGAGTTATCGGCTAAACAGTAGGCCGAGTACGAGTCGATTTGGTAGATTGACCGATAAGTACCGCCTTTTGACTCGGCTACGCAAGTTGTCGGATGATCAAGTCGGTTGTGAAAATGACGAATTGTCTAGATTAAGGATTTGTTTGATTACGAGGAGGGACACATGTCGGCGCTTTAATATATAAAGATTAATACTTAGTGATTTCTGGGTCATAACAGATACATTGCATATATCCCTATCTGTTTCGCATCTGTAGTTGTTCTGTTCTTAACTGGAGATATTAATTTAAAACAATTTTTAAGAATAAGAGATCTAATAGCAATTTCAACAATAATTTAAGAAAGAGCTTTGCTACAGGGACCCAAAATATAGGTCATCCTCCAATTGCATAATGAGCTGACCATCATTAATGATGGCCAGCTCATTATGCAATAGGAGGGGGATACCTCACCTATCCCCCTTGTTGGTCTCATATTTTGGGTCATTAAGAAATTGTTCTTTAAGAAAAGAGCTTTGCTACAAGGGCCTAAAATATGAGACCAACAGGGAGGACATGTGAGATGTCCTCCTCCTATTGCATAATAAGTTGACCATCATTAACGATGACCAACTCATTATGTAATAGGAGGGAGACATCTCACATGTCCCCCCTGTTAGTCCTATATTTTGGATCATTGATGAATTTTTCTTTAAGAAAAGAGCATTGTTACAGGGACCCAAAATATGGGATTAACATGATGAGCAGATAAGGTATCCATTTCCTATTGCATAATGAGCTGGTCATCGTTAATAACCTCTTTTAAAAATTTGGAGATCTGATAATATTTTGATGACTGCGGACCTAGTTTCGAAATATGAAAGATGTAAGTGATTAATATAGAAAAGACCCCTTTTCGTTCTATTTTGGGATTTTGAGCGCTTGGGAAATGGGAACGTATGTATGATAGAAGCACGCGAAGCCTGCGTGATTTGTTGTGTAGTTCTCGGGATGAGGAAACGGCCGGCGACCGTTTTCACAACTTTGTCTTTTGTCGTTTTGTAGGAGGGAAGCAAAAAAAAAGAAGCAGCCTGCAGGTTTGTTACCTTGAGAAACTGTTACACCTCGGGGTTTCAAGTTTTTTTACAGTAAAAATCATAGTATTACAAAATTGATTAATTAGTTTTCCAAATGAGTTGTAAACGATCCCAAGTCCAATGCCCAAAATAGTACGCTAAAAAGAAGAAACTCTCGTGTTGCAGTTGTTAATCACTGAAGAGGCTGCTATCTATGAGTTCACAATTTGATTAGTACTATGATAGTTTATGAGTAGTGAGAAAGTGATAACCATACTTCAAACTTTATACTATTTTTAGCACGATTATGATTCGTAGCACGATTATGATTTGTTATAGTTTTTTTCAGCATTTCTTTCTCATGAATAATACAGATATACTTTCTTAAATAAATTTACGTTAAATTCGTCTCCAACCAAAAGTAATCTACTAGTAATTCAAGTTCTCATTCATCTTTATCCAACACAAGAATACATGGTTCAACACTCGATAATTCTCCACCAACTTTTTTTATCAATTAGATTTGCTTTGAGATTTTTGCAAAAATATGAAGGATATCTTTGAGATGTGTGTATTGATATGCATCACATGATAGACAAGTGCTTGTATCTGTTAGGCTCTGATACCACTTGTTGTGTGCGGCGGAAGCCAAAACCAAACCGATGTGCTTCGAGAGACCAAATCAAACAAACACCGGGAGAAGGCCAAACAAACCAAAATAATGCCACAAACATAAACAACCAATTTTAACGTGGTTCGGCAAGTTGCATACGTCCACGGGGCAAGAAGGGGATGTGGTTTTCACTAATAGAGAAGAAGAGTACAAACTGAGATTACAAATCATTTAAACTCACCAATTAATCTCACCAACAAAGCTCTAATTCTCTCCAAACAAAATCCTAACAAATAGCTCAGAAAATACCTCTTTTCTGTGCTCCAAATGTCCCCCATCCCTTTTTGCCACGTGGACGTAGGCATTTTACTGAACCACGTTAAACTTTTTTGTTTGAGTTGGTGCCATTATTTTGGATTGTTTTGGTTTTCTCTCTCGGTGTTTGTGTTTGTTC
>BQKN01022630.1:0-33413 GCA_022839385.1 Asparagus kiusianus
GGGACGCAATAAGCTCGGGCATTTTTGACATGACTCCAAACACTTTGGAGATGTCACCTAACCCCTAATAAGTTTTCTCCCAAAATTAACATGGTTAGGTCTAGCATAACACAAGCAAACCAGTGCGGTCAAATGACTAAACTGCCCCAAAACTTTTCACACTGTTTTCAGAAAACCTCCATATATATATGTGCACATTGTTTTCACAAAACAGTCAACAGAGAGCAGTGAAAATTTTGGACGTTGGAATGTTGGGTAGACCACTTCTTAGATCATAATTGTCTGGCATTTAACGGATGTTTATTTATTTATTTGATGGAATATTGTTAGTTATATTAACCAACGAAATAGTAATTATCAGACGGTTAAGTCTGTGAACGTGTCTGAATAATATAACAAATGGCAATGGTGAGGATCTAAATTTGTGGTCTAAATTCCATGCTTGAGCTCAGCAAATGTCATCAGGAACTCGAAGACTGAAGCTTGTAATGCAGTTTAACAAAGATTTCACTGTAAGTTGCAATCGTCAACCTAACAACTTAGGCTCCTTTTGGCAAGTGGAGTCAGCTCTAGCGCTATAATAACTCTTGCCAAACGCCAATAAAAGTACAAGAGCATGCAAATATACCAAACCTCTTTGCTCTCACTCCCTAACTCTCGTTGCCAAATGATGCTTTAAATGTGTTTTTCTATGGCCAGAGGTAGTTCTGTTCATTTGCCCTCACAAGTATTTCATTGTACTTGATGGTGGGAAACCGCTGCTTTAATTTGTTCTTGGTCATTAGGTAAAGGGAACAAAATTCTGTTTGAATAAATTTTGTTTTGAACACAATCATATACACAAATTATTAGTTTAGATTAGCTCAAATTTACAATCCCTCCAGTTTCCACTGAGAATGGTTCCTTCTCTTTATGACCACTTGGATAATCATGAGAGCATTTCATACTTTGAAACTCTTATAAGGAGAACATTTCCTATGATACTATAAGAGTATTATTAAGAGAAGAAACAGAAATTTAAGAGATTGCAGAAGTCGGTTCATTCCTCCTCCCAGTGTAAGAAAGACTGCGTTGGAGACCTCTACATTGCTCATCTAGAAATCTATACGAATATTACCGCAGTAGATGCTCGCTTGTTAAATGCGAAAGATGTCCTTAATGTCCTTAGGAATGGTGAGGGGTTATGGTCTTCATGTCGAGGAAGAATGGAACGAGATATATATAATAGGACCACAAACTCTTGCAGAAAATCCTATCCTGATTCCATACTAAATACTGCCTTGCCGCGCCTTCCATGTCATTTGTATGTTGGCCTGTATCTTCCGAGGACCGAAGGTTTATTAAAATCTAGTTCTCTTATAGTTCAGTAGATTATTATCAAGTCGCTTGATAGAATTACATGTAGCTCTCTAAGAAACTCATGCTATGTTTCGACCAAACTGAATTAAAAAGCAGTCACAACTAGGATGGATAGTTGCATCATGGTACTCAAAGAATTACCTGACATAAATACGCGATGGTCATTCTTCAGGTTTCTCGTTCTCCAGTGATTTTGAAGAATTATTGTACAGGGCGTCAGCACGAGCAGCGACAGTTGTGCTGGAGTGCTGCGACATAGGAAAGCACTACCTTCAGCAGATGTGGACAGAAAATAATGAAGAGTTAAAATGTTAGGTTGCCGCCATTGATTTCGAGATGTACTATATTGTGAACAACTTAAGTAGGTATACATAAAGTAACAGGAAGATGGAAGAGTACCCTCTCAGTATTACCCCTTCGGTTACCCTCTCAGCATTACCCCCTCAGTGATATACATGTGTGGCACTGTGGCTCCTACTCTTCAGCTTTACAGCAAATTACGTGTTTATGTTGAACGATATGCTCCCTACGATGCATCACAAGCAGATTCCATCTTGGAAATTCTTTACATTTAAGCAAAAAATTAGAGAAGAAACTGTGGATGTCTCTATGTTTATGTTAAGTATAAGATATTTGTAATGATCGTGCCTGCCTCAACTTACATTTTCGAAAATAAATAACAGCAATTCAATTGATAATGTGAGATGCATATACCCTAGGGATGATCCTCGCTAGGGTCCGTTCCCTGACAGTAATGCCACTCAAAAGAGAAACAGGCAATATCCATTCAAACCAGGACATCATTTTGATAAGAAATGTTTAAAAAAGAAGACTAATTTCCCTTATTGAAACGGTTTCTACCATTTTATATCAAGCAAAGACAGCCATCAATGGATCGCAAAATACAATTTTCCAAAAGTTCATTACACTGGAATCTTTCTTTTGAAGACATGATTCATCAACTTGAATATCAAAATATTCCATTCAGTTATCAACAGAACAAGATGGTCAGCACACAGAAAGTTTATCGGTGGACTGACAAAGAAACAAATTGAAGTTCCATGTACACGATAAATAGCTTACAGTATATCTTAATGACAGTAAACAAATCAACAGAATATACACAATCTAACAAAACTCAGGGAGTCTGCCAGATGATGATCCGCTCGTGTCCTGGCTGAACTTGAAACCCATATTTCCCAGTGTCAAGCAGGCATTTTTTTCTCCAACTGATAGCATCATTTGTGGATGAATCACTCGCAGCATTATTTTGAGTGCTTAGACTTTCTATCATCATCGTCACTTTCTAGACCCTGCCAAGCACAATAAACTTTACTATTAAGCTTACAGCCTCCAGGTTACAATCTTTCCTATTTTTAGCAAAAACAGTTGAGCACTGTCTGTGTCCATCTTCCTAGGGAAAGTATGGGAAAGGATTCACAATTATTTAAAGAAATAATTGAAAAGGAACAGCATTCAGAGTAGTGTTTATAAGTGTTTCTAAGTGTTTACAAGTGCCCATTCGTACAGCGCTATTGGAAAACTGGATATGAACATTTGCTCAAATGAGACAACAATAAAAATACACGAAACTAGCAGTGTATTATCTTTACCTGTTTATTTATCTTTCCTATCACTTTATATGCCAAAAACACAGCTCGAAGCAAGTAAAAAAGACATACTTTTGGTACAACGCTTGCTAAGTTTTACACAAAAAAATCTTAATAAAATGTGGTCATAAAATATGCAAATTTTAGCGTATACTATAGATGATACCCGAAAAGTCAAGTAGGAAGTCAGATGGCAATTGGCAGCATTGCTGTGAATAAAGAAATTGAAATGGAAGATTGTAAATATGTTAAAGCAAAAACGAATTGCTAAACTGCATATTTGCTCCAACACAGGGCACAAAGCTAAAAAAGTTGTAGGCAGGCACTACGGCAACAAATTGTGTTCATAATAGGAAAGATTATGGTAACTTAAAATGCCAAAAGAAAAGTTGTCAACTAAGATCTAAGGAAGTACTTAAATTACATATCCTCAGGTTATTTTAAGTAGCTTAAAAGTAGGTAGATGGAACCCTCTAATTTAAAGGATCAGGTTTATCTCTAAGTGGAATGACAACTCTTATCTGTAATGAGCAGAGGCTCAATTGAGCTTTCACTCATTTCTTATCTTTATCTCTTGCAGCTGCGGCGCCGGCAGAAGAAAAAAAAGGGTCAGCGGTCCGGCAATCTTAGCAAATATTAGTGGTGATGTAACTACCCCCAAAGCATAGTCCCATCTCGGATATTGATTGACAAATTGAATGGTTTATAATGTAAGTCTAAAGATTCAAGTGCAACATTGACTAGTCATTTTTGGTAGTGGATTGAGCTAAACCATGTATTACACTCAATGGGCCCAAAGCTTACATCGCACCAACAGGCTCGCGAGCCCGGGGCATGACAGGGAATGTCAGTGAATGGCGGAATAAAATCCCACTTACTAAATTAATATAGTGATTTAGTTTAAAGATTCCATATCATGACATTAAAGCATGCTTTAATTTCATTTAACTGAAGGGACATGGGACTAAAAGAACGAAAGAGAAATTTTTCTTGGGCTTAAAATAATTCAGAGTTTCTTAGATAGATCAACATACTGATCATTTTATGTCTTCTGTTGGCAGTTTTAGTATATAGGAAACCACCCTTGCTAGGCAATCGGAATTCAGAGAGGCACTTGATAGGTTAACAGGAGCAGGACATAGGTTGTTTTTAAAGTCCATTTACAACAACAAGGTTTTCTGTAATTAAAATTACCCCCAAAAATGTGAGAAAAAGGTTTCGAGTGTTTTGGGCAGGCTACATAAATTTTTTTAGACGCCCACTAAAAGGCCAAGTATTCTGATTGAAAGATTCTACATATCACTAGGAGAATCAATTGAAACTAAGATGGAGGAGGAGGCATCAAGGTTCACCTCTCATTTTTCTTTTTTTCTTTTAATCTACATGGCAAGGAAATGCACACCAATACATTTCTAGGACGCATATCTGAACACGCACCAAAACAGTCACTGTTTTCCCTATTAGAGCCAGCTGATTTCTAGAATGTTTTCAGAGATATGAATGCTGGCTGTCTTCATATGAAAAAAGAAGCTGCTCAAGTACAATCAGAACTGATTTACATACAACTTCCAACCTATTTAATATTTGTAAGTGGTAGGTCAATTTTTTCATAAATTATTTGATCATTTATTTGCTAGCAAATATGGCGTCAAGGAGCTGTCAAATCAGGTCATTGTTCTTTAAACCTTTATCTCAAACAAAAGCGAACAATACCATAAACCATATTCCATATATGCCGGGCAGAAAATCTTAGGCTTGAATCGAAACCATCACTTGTGTATGTTGGTATCTCTGAGCGTGTGGGAGTGCATGCACGTGTGAGTGCGGGTGTACATGTGTATGCGTATGTACTTGTACATGGATGTTTACAAGTATGTGTGTTGCGTTTTCCCAATTAAAGCTAACAGAATCAGCAATAGAGGCATTGATATTATTGTCTTTAATACCTGATAGGTAACTCGGAAACAAAAATATCAATATTTGTACATGTCCATTAAAGTAAATATTAATACACCAATATCTTATTAGTTTTCAGTCTTGTGATGACATTTCAAAAGGTAAGAAGGTGTAACATGCTTACCGAGTTGCTTTCAATCTTATCAAAATCATCATCAAAACCATCATCGCCATCATCTGAAATGAAGCATACAGCAAATAAATGTAATGTAATCATTTTTGTTTTGAACAAACTTTCTCCACTTTCTCAAAAACAATACTTCAGTTGAAGAACCATTATTCATGTAATCATGTACTGGGTGCATAAACAGTTGAAAATAAGCACCATACCTGGACCCTCATCATCAGTACCAATATCTCCAAGAAGAAACACATCCAAGTCTTGCTCTGCAGTTGAAGTCCTACTTTGCAAGATTGCTCCTTTTGTTTCTTCTGCAGGGTTTGGAGCTGGAGTTGAGTTCTCTTTGACCCCATCCTTCTGTGTTCTTTCTACCGATTCCACTTTTAGGTTTTCCATATACTGCTTTTCATAACTGAGCAGAAAGAGAGGGATCAAGTTACAAGTTACCTAAAGATTTGAGATTGAACATGTCTAGCACCCTGTAAAAAGAAAAATCTTCAAAGTAATAGTGTATGCGTGATCCATAACTGCTAGTCATATGACTCACATCGTAACATCATTAAAATCTAAGTAGTTTCAAAATGGTTAAAGAAGTTTATTACAAAAAGAATAAAATTGGAAGTTAGAGCACATCCAGTAACATGATTCAACTAATCTGACAGGTTTACGTCATTCAAAAAAATGCTTTCACTTGCGAAGCACATCATTAATCATGATAGAGAAATAAATCGACCATGTTGCTGATCAAGATGCAACCAGCAGTAGGATCCATATCAATTTAAAAACAGAATGCATACTTGAAAGAAAAAGTAAGGTGTTCTACCAGTACTGTGCAAGATTTGGGAGTCAACTTTAGCATTATTAAATGGATGCTACAGGCATCATAAAAAAGCTACATCTACATAAGAGTTCAAGACTTACGGAGCCACATAATTGTTAACAAGTATGAAATATATCCGCCAGAATTTTCGCTCTTTCATGTATCGAGGGCATAGCTCATATCTAAATTTTGATATTTCCTGCAGCATGAAATTTGTGTTTAGGTAACAGGACCTAAATAAGACTTCACTGTACTAACAAAACCACACAACTATAATTAATCATAAGATCATGCATAGCAAGAGTAAGACGTGCTTTTCATGCTGTTATGGTTTCTATCAGAAACAATTCACACATCCCATACAGTTCAAGCACCAATATGAATATAGATAGTAACATACACTTATACAGTGCTCTGCATAAGTGGATAAGAGGAAGAATAAAATGTTTGATTGATAGATTCAACTTATGAATAACAACAGTACGCAAGATTAAAAAAATGAATCAATTTGATGAATTAGACAGAATTTTACATAATGAGGTCAATCAATATAATTTTAGAATATTCTGACTATTAAATTTTTTGGCTTGTGACTTTTATATCATGTAAAGATTCGCAGTCGGTCCAGTTTATGAAATTATAGTTCTGTACACTGAAATATATTTTGGCAGAAGGGCACTAGGAAGCAAAGTGACCATGGGACTTTCCCTTCAGCAGAGTTCTCATTTACCGCCAAAACTGTTGAGTTCTTTCGAGAAGTAAGGATTATTCCTTCCATAGTTGTTTTCTTTTTGTCTTTGTTAAATATGTAAAACAGAGCCAAGCCAAAGCACTCTGTCTAAAAGACTTAAACACATGCCAGCAAGACAATACACTACACACTATAAATTCTAGAAGTACCATCAATGCCTTTTAACTAAAATAAGTAGTTAAAAATAATTTGTGATCTCAAGCCTATGAATACAAAACATACAGTCACAGAAAAAATATACAAGATTACAAACAAGAGCCTGAGGCTCTGAGCGCATGAAAGATAGATCAAAAAGGCCTTTCCTTCAATTTGAAAATTGTATAACACACTTGGCTTATTAAAAACACACATCCTTGACAACCTGAGCATTTACTGTATCATGACAACTCGACAAATTGCAGATGCATGAAAGTTTGAGCTAAAAAGTACCTAAATTTTGTCATTTACTTGACATTTCTGCTAACTATTATTCCGATATTCTGATGGATCAATCATTAATTACTAAGGAACCCAAAACAAAAATGTCTGTTCACAGCACGAGTTCTACCTTAAGTCTCAACATCATATAATACGAAGTTGATTATGCTGGTTCTAGTTCCATTATTTTTGAAAACCAGATAAATGAACCCTGATAGATCTATCAAATATGATCATACAAGGATATATTATAGTGTCAGAGAAGTGTGATAAGAACAACGCATATAATGACATGCATTCCTCTTCTACCTTCCCCCCACCCCCTACTTTTTCTACCTTATTTTGGTCAATACTCTTGCTATTTTGATCGGTACTCTTGCTACATCACAAACAGTTCCACTCCTTATATGCCTTATATTGGTTCCTAAAACATATCCACATAACATTGTTAAATTAAAAAGAAGACACATCTGTTGAAAAGTAAACTTGATTTTGGATCAAGTTTAATTATTGGATCAATGATCCAATTATCACTTGTTGGGCCAAACCCAATACTTGATCCAAGTTCTAGAGTTTTCTCTAGAAATATCTAAACATCTCCACCTCCTTAAAATGTTCTAGAAAATTATAGAGAATGAATATCTAGATATTTCTCTAGATAATTGTAATATAAAATTCTAGATATTATGCTAGAACTCTCTAGATTTAGGATTAAAATATTCTAGATATTTTGTACTTTGGAGGCTATAAATACCTCCACTTCCCTCTCATTTGTAATCAAGAAGTTCCAAGTTGTTCTAAGGTGTTCAAAAGAAATAAAATCTTCTTCTTCCTAAATTTTCTATTGTCTCCCGAATTCTTAAACACTTTTTCCATCACCTCCAAATATTTCTTTCCAACAAAGTGGTATCAGAGCTAGAAGATTCCCTTGAAGATGGCGAGTAACGGTGTTCCCTTTCAAGTCCCGATGCTCACAAAGAGCAACTACGACAATTGGAGCCTAAGAATGACGGCTATCCTAGGAGCAAATGACGTGTGGGAGATAGTCGAGAAAGGCTTCATTGAACCGGAGAATGATGGTAGTCTATCTCAAACTCAAAAGGATAGTTTGAGAGACTCAAGGAAGAGAGACAAGAAGGCTCTCTGTCTAATCTATCAAGGTCTAGATGAAGATACATTTGAGAAGGTCGCGGGAGCAAAGACGGCCAAAAAAGCATGGGACAAGCTTCGAACTTCTTACAAGGGCGCAGATCAAGTCAAGAAGGTACGTCTTCAAACTCTAAAAGGAGACTTTGACGCGTTGCAAATGAAGGAATGTGAACCCGTCTCCGATTACTTCTCAAGAGTTTTAACGGTAACTAATAACCTAAAGAGAAATGGCGAGAAGTTAGATGAGGTGAGAATCATGGAGAAGGTTCTTAGATCGTTGGATCCAAAATTCGAGCATATTGTCACTGTCATTGAAGAAACAAAGGATTTGGAAGCTATGACGATGGAGCAACTTCTTGGGTCGTTACAAGCTTATGAAGAAAAGAAGAAGAAGAAGGAAGATATTGCAGAACAAGTACTCAAGATGCGGATTGATCAAACTAAAGAAGAAAGCAGATGAAGTTATCAAAGACGAGGTGGCGGTCAAACCCAAGGACGAGGTCGTCGATATGGAAATGGACGAGATTAGATGCCTCATGATGACAACACCAACCAAAGAGGAGAAAGCTCATCAAGAGGTCGTGGGAGAGGAAATTAAAAACTAAGGTACGATAAGTCAAGCGTTAAATGCTATAATTATGAAAAGTTTGGACACTATGCTTCCGAATGCAAAGCTCCGAACAATAATAGAGTTGAAGAGATGTGCAATTATGTTGAAGAAAGAAGCCAAGAAGATGATATGCTATTGATGGCTTACAAGAAAGATGAACAAGATGAGGTTCACAAGTGGTAGCTCGATAGCGTGCAAGCAATCACATGTGCGGGAAAAGAAGCATGTTCGTGGAGCTTGATGAATCGGTGAAAGGAAATGTGGCTTTGGGAGATGAATCGAAGATGGAGGTGAAAGGTAAAGGAAATATTCTCATCCGATTGAAGAATGAAGATCATCAATTTATTTCCAATGTTTACTATATCCCAAGCATGAAGACCAATATATTGAGCCTTGGACAACTCTTAGAGAAAGGTTATGATATTCGATTAAAGGATAATAACCTTTCTATAAGAGGCCAAGAAAACAATCTCATTACCAAGGTGCCGATGTCAAAGAATAGAATGTTTGTTCTTAACATTCAAAATGACATCGCACAATGTCTAAGATGTGCTACAAGGAGGAGTCCTGGCTTTGGCATCTTCGATTCGGGCATCTCAACTTTGGAGGATTAAAGCTACTTTCTAAAAAGGAGATGGTGAGAGGATTGCCTTGCATCAACCATCCAAATCAAGTGTGTGAAGGGTGTCTACTTGGAAAGCAATTCAAAATGAGCTTTCCAAAGGAGTCAGACACAAGAGCGCGGAAGCCATTGGAACTCATACATACAGATGTATGTGGCCCGATCAAACCAAGATCACTCGGTAAAAGTAACTACTTTCTTCTCTTTATTGATGATTTTTTAAGAAAAACATGGGTTTACTTTTTGAAGGAAAAATCAGAAGTGTTTGAAAACTTCAAAAAGTTCAAAGCCCATGTTGAGAAGGAAAGTGGCCTTGTGATCAAAGCCATGAGATTCGACCGTGGGGGAGAATTCACATCCAAGGAATTTAAGAAGTATTGTGAAGATAACGGTATTCGAAGACAATTGACGGTGCCGAGGTCCCCTCAACAAAATGGAGTTGCGAAAAGGAAGAACCGGACAATCCTTGAAATGGCGAGGAACATGCTCAAAAGTAAGAAACTACCAAAAGAGTTATGGACAGAAGCAGTTACATGCGCGGTTTATCTATCAAATCGATCTCCAACAAGAAGTGTTTTGGGAAAAACATCACAAGAAGCTTGGAGCGGAAGGAAGCCCGGTGTTTCTCATCTAAGAGTCTTTGGAAGCCTTGCTCACACTCATGTACCGGACGAGAAGCGGAGCAAACTAGATGACAAAAGTGAGAAGTACATCTTCATTGGTTACGATGCCAACTCCAAAGGCTACAAGCTCTACAATCCTGATACAAAGAAGACAATCATCAGTCGAAATATCATCTTTGATGAAGAAGGAGAATGGGATTGAAGATCAAATGATGAAGACTACAACTTCTTTCCACATGTTGAAGAAGATGAATTAGAGAAACCAAGAGAGGAGCCTGTTACCCCACCAACTTCACCAACAACGAGTTCTCAAGAAGATAAAAGTTCGAGCGAAAGGACTTCACGTTTCAGAAGTCTGCAAGAACTTTACGAGGTAACTGAAAATCAAGACAATCTTACTTTATTTTGTCTATTTGCGGATTGTGAGCCCATGAATTTCGAAGAAGCTATGAAGAAGAAGACATGGAGAAATGCAATGGATGAAGAGATCAAGGCGATACAAAAGAATGAGACATAGGAGTTAGCTTCACTTCCAAATGGGCATAAGATAATCGGTGTGAAGTGGGTGTACAAAGCAAAGAAGAACTCTAAAGGAGAAGTTAAAAGATACAAGGCAAGATTGGTGATAAAAGATTATAGTCAAAGAGCGAGAATCGACTATGATGAGGTATTCGCTCATGTTGCTCGTCTAGAAACTGTTAGATTAATCATTTCATTGGCAGCTCAAAACAATTGGAGGATACATCAAATGGATGTCAAATCAGCCTTCTTAAATGGAGATCTTGAAGAAAAAATTTACATTGAGCAACCACAAGGCTACATAATCAATGGAGAAAAAGACAAAGTCTTGAGGTTAAAGAAGGCGCTTTATGGGTTAAAACAAGCACCAAGAGCTTGGAATACTCGAATTGATAAGTACTTCAAGGAGAAAAGTTTCATCAAGTGTCCATATGAGCATGCACTCTATATCAAAACTCAAAACAATGATATATTGATTGCATGCTTGTATGTAGATGACTTGATATTCACAGGCAATAATCCAAGTATGTTCCGAGGAATTCAAGATGGAGATGACGAAGAAGTTCGAGATGACCGATATTGGATTGATGTCTTACTACCTTGGAATTGAAGTGAGACAAGAAGATAATAAAATTTTCATTACTCAAGAAGGCTATGCTAAAGAGGTTCTTAAGAAGTTCAAGATGGATGACTCGAATCCAGTAAACACGCTAATGGAATGTGAAGCCAAATTGTCAAAGCAAGAAGAAGGAGAGAGTGTAGATCCAACACTATTTAAGAGCTTGGTTGGAAGCCTACGCTACTTAACGTGCACAAGACCTGACATCCTATATGCAATCGGAGTTGTGAGCCGATACATGGAGCATCCAACAACAACTCATTTCAAGACAGCTAAAAGGATACTTCGCTATATCAAAGGTACCATAAACTTTGGCTTGTATTACTCTGTTTCTAACGATTACAAGCTTGTTGGATTTAGCGATAGCGACTGGGGTGGAGACGTAGATGACCGAAAAAGCACAAGCGGATTCGTGTTCTTTATTGGAGACACAGCTTTCACATGGATGTCAAAGAAGCAACCAATTGTCACCCTTTCTACTTGTGAAGCGGAGTATGTAGCGGCCACTTCATGTGTTTGCCATGCTGTTTGGTTACGGAACCTGTTAAAGGAGTTGAGTTTGCCACAAAAGGAGCCAACGAAGATCTTAGTGGATAATAAGTCAGCAATAGCTTTGGCGAAGAACCCAGTCTTCCATGATCGAAGTAAGCACATTGACACTCGTTATCACTACATTAGAGAGTGTGTTACCAAGAGGGACGTTCAATTGGAGTACGTGAAGACGAATGATCAAGTAGCTGATATCTTCACCAAGCCTCTCGAGCGCGAAGATTTTATCAAGATGAGGAGTTTGTTTGGAGTAGCAAAATCAAGTTTAAGAGGGGGTGTTGAAAAGTAAACTTGATTTTGGATCAAGTTTAATTATTGGATCAATGATCCAATTATCACTTGTTGGGCCAAACCCAATACTTGATCCAAGTTCTAGAGTTTTCTCTAGAAATATCTAAACATCTCCACCTCCTTAAAATGTTCTAGAAAATTATAGAGAATGAATATCTAGATATTTCTCTAGATAATTATAATATAAAATTCTAGATATTATACTAGAACTCTCTAGATTTAGGATTAAAATATTCTAGATATTTTGTACTTTGGAGGCTATAAATACCTCCACTTCCCTCTCATTTGTAATCAAGAAGTTCCAAGTTGTTCTAAGGCGTTCAAAAGAAATAAAATCTTCTTCTTCCTAAATTTTCTATTTTCTCCCGACTTCTTAAACACTTTCTCCATCACCTCCAAATATTTCTTTCCAACAACATCTTCAATGAGATTCAATAATACAAATAAGCGTAACTAACAACTATAGAGAGTCAGAAGTAGACATGCGTACACATGCACAAAGAAGTAGTAGTTACTAGTTAAAAGGCATATAATAACAGAAAATACCTTCACAGTTGAGAGAACAAGTGTAGCATGCCTTGCTTGCCATTCATTAAGATCCTGCCGCACATTCGACACTGTTGGGACCTCAGATATCTCAGGTTCATCTATACTCAGAAACCATAAAAGAAGAGAAATTTAGCAAAGTGAAAAACGGAAGCAAAGCCTCTCTATGTCTGACCTACAAGCCAATAGCGAAAATCTACTCTGGAGAAAAAAAAGATCGAATATAGAAATTTGCAAGTTAAAATAATGACCATTAACACTATTCATATTTTCACTACATCAAACTTGAGCAATAGAAGACACCAAAATGTGTTTGAATTTATATAATCTTAACATTCTAGAAAGGAAGTGTACAAAGTTCACTACATGAAGAGCGTGACAATGGATAATTCAATATAATTTTGTGAGCTCTATCATGCCACATTTAGAATTTTGATCTTGTTGCCAGCAAGATTTGGACCTTAATTCTCAACGCAAAATTGCAGTCTAATTGAAATGTCAATCCTCTAAGATTGATCTTGCCACATCAACAATACTAGGAAAAGAAAGAGTAAACTTCAAAAGTGTCTAGATCCAGTGAAATTCACCAAATATATGCTTTAAAGTTATGCATGACATTTCAAGCAGAGACCGCCATTATTCTAGCAAAAACAGTTGAAGGCTGCTCCTATAATAATACCCAAGTTTACTTCTAATGATAAACTTTGCACGCACATCAAATAGAAAATTCACAGAATCAAACAGAAGCAAATGAGACAACCTAAAAGAGGGGAAAAAACGAGTAACTGTAAAAAGAATCGGCACCCTCCAATCTATGACAACATCACACTGCATCATGCACTTTGTTCAGATTATCCCTCTCCATGGAAAGCCAGAAAGTCAAGGTAAAATGCATAGCTTCTCTGTATAAGATGAAAATCCCTATGGGAAGATGAAGCCATGAATCACAAACAAACTCATGTTTTCTTGTTGGAAAATGGAGATTAGTAAACCCTCGAGAACAACAGAGTCAAAACCTGAAGGTGCATGCATGGTTAATTTCAAGCCTAAATGCCTGTTCCCCAGGCATTCTAAAATAAATAAATTCAACAACAACAAAAAAAAATCTAGATAGCGAAAATGTCAAAAAGAAATCACCTTCCATAGGGAAATCCCGAAAAGTACTGATCGTAATCCCCTTAACAAACTCCCTCAGGTCATCAGAAACCCCAAACCTCTCCAAGTCCGCAGCCGGGATCTCCTCCGCCGCCGCCCCCTGCGACGCCGAGGGCGCCAACGGCGGGATCTGGATCGGGATCTCGATTTCTCCGGCGAGGCTCTTGATCTGATCCGCGCGCTTCAAGGCCTCGATCTTGATCAGATCCGCTTTCTTCGACGCCTCAGCGGCGAGCTCCTTGGACTTCTTGGCCGTCTCGGAGACGAACTCCTGAGAGAATTTGGCTGCGCCCTGGGTGAGCTCTTGAGATCTCTTGGCTGCTTCCTTCGAGATCTCCTGCGATTTCTTGGCTGCCTCCTCGGCGAACACGCGAGCTCGCTGCCAAAAATCCATGGCGGGTGATGGAGAGAGCGTTGAGAGTTGGGTTTCTTCGTGAAAATGGATGGATGGATTTGTTATTGACAGAGAAAAGGAAGCAAAAAGAGTGAGTTTGAAGAAAATGGGAGATTCGTACCTGGTTGACTCGGAGCGTCATAGACGGCGCATTTTAGTCGATGGAGCGGCTAACTGGAACGGAGGTATTTGCTGAGTCTGAGTTCGAGTCCGAGTCCGAACGCGGAAGCCACTTCAAAATTGGCTGTGGAAGCGCTTATGTTTGATCACATATTTCAAATAACTAGTATGGCCCACGTCGTTCCGCGTATAATCATTTTCATATTTAATTAACTTAAACTAGCGTGCACCCCCTATTTTTTTAAGCACTCCACTTTGAATTTGTCTTCCCTTAAATTTTACATTTGATTTGATTATTATATGCTTAAAATTAGAAATCATATCTACTCCTCTATACTTAAAAGAATGATCCAAGTTTAAATGTATTTAATTTAGAAATAATATCTACTCCATCCAAGTTTTAATATGTTTAATTTGCTTTATTGTTTATAATACAGTAAAATACTATAGTATGAATAGTAATTTCAAGTATGGAGGAACATATTTGATTTAATGTTATCACTATAGCATGAACAGTAACCTCGGGTGCAAAGGAACAGATTTGATATTATGTTCATGCTACTTGATTTACTGTAGCATAAACAGTATGCCGTTAGATTCTCCTTTCAAGTATAAAGGAGTAGATACATACTTAGTTTGATAGCATATGTAGAGATCACTCAAATATATACTTAATTTTCTAGTTGCTTCCTCACAATGCTCTTTTTTTGGTGGAAAACGCAACTGAAGGAACTCATCCCTAGAGCTCTAGTAAAGTAACTCATCTCCAAAGTTGTAGTAAAGGTTTCTCCCTCAATATGTTGTACTTTTCTTCTTCGGATAGAATTATTGTGTAAATTATTTGTAGCTAAAACTAATGGACTATATACCTTTCAAGGAATACAATATACTATCTTTAACTAACAAATACACTCATAGAAGACCAGGGGTGCCGCTGAGGCGGAACTTCCGGTTCCGCAGAACAGGGCCCCCCACTTGGGGGGGCCCCTAATCGCCAACCGCCGCTCCGTCAAAGACGACACCTTTCTCACCTCCGCCATCCTCAAGCGTCTTGAGACCATCATCGTCGTAGGACAGGCTCACTCGCTTCATCTCTCCCTCCCCCGCCCATTCCTAGGGTTTCAATTCCACCCCGAAAACCCTAATTTTTTTCATTCAATCTCATCCCGAGCCCTAGAATATCCTGCTTCAACCTCTCAAGAGGGGAATCGATCAGGCTGCGGTTGAAGAAGAAGGACAACGTGTGGAGCGTTGACAATGAGCTCGCTGAGAGTGAGAGGGAGAAGGAGAAGGAGAGGAAGAGGAAGAGGTCACCGTCTTCGTTTGGAAAGGAGGAGGAAGAGGGGATTGGATAGCTCTGTGGCTCTCTTCAACCAGCTCAAGGTTCGATTTTGACGCATACCCATATAGTATTTTCCTTTTTTTGTTATTGAGTAAGATTTTATTGTTCTGTGGGATTTGGTTCAGAACGCAGAGCCCTTCTTGCTGTTGGCTGGGCCTAATGTGATTGAGTCTAAGGAGCATGTGATGAAGATGGCCAAGCGCATAAAAGATGTGACATCTAAGTAAGTTGGGAAATTTCATATATATAGCTGATTCTTGTAAGGAATGTGTTTTTGTTAAATATGGTGCTAATTTAGGATTTTATGTTTATTGTTGGTTAGGCTTGGATTGAAGTTGGTTTTCAAGTCGAGTTTTGACAAGGCTAATTGTACTTCCTCGAAATCGTTTCGTGGTCCTGGCTTAGAGGAGGGTTTGAAGGTATTAATGGAAATTATTTTCATAGCTTTTTTCTACTCACGTGAATTCTGTTCCATTTCTTGTGGCGCTTTTTCGAACTGTAATTTCGCATTTTGAACTGTAATTATCAGCTCATTCATTTACTGCCCGGTAGAAAAAAAGGATTGTTTACATTGCTATGTTTGGTTTATTTACTTTCATGATTTAAATGGAAATATAATATATATCAAGGCTTATTTCAACTATAATACTCCAATGATGTAGCCTCCTCTCAGACCCGTGTCCATCTTGCATAGAACCATTATTATGTCGTAATGTTTATTTTAATTCTAGATATAAAGTTTTTATTTCCATCATTAGTACTACGTATAAAAACAATTATTAGTTTCTTCTGAAGATTGATTAAGAGCCCCGATTAAAATTTAGAACCGGGCCCCCAAATTGTCAGCCACGCCTCTGTAGAAGACCATGAAAATATGGGCAACTTTCATACTATGAGAAAAAGATACACATTTTACCTCAAACAATCTATAAGAAACTCCTCACTTACCTCTGGGAAATCCTCTGTATGGAAAGGAAACAAACACATTATAGATTTACATTTCACAATTTTTTGCATAAACTGTGATAGAAAAGAAAATATAAAACAATAATCAATCAATAAGAAAGTAAGAATCTTTACCAAAATAAAAAATGTATCTTCATATGCAGTTCAACCGAATGATGTGAGAATCAAAATAAACTACTATAAGAAATTTAGAACATGGCACTGGATAATTCCTAATATGGTAAATTGTGTCATCTTTAGAATCAAATTATTTTTTTCGGTTGGATTTCATCTAATCAAAGACCTAGGAGACCCGAAGGTTTAAGACTTAATAAATAGACAGCAAGGACTCTGTACCGCCATGGCGAAAGAGGCTTTTTCTCATCGGTAGTCTTAAAATTGGTGTGTATCTATTTTCTGATGGTGGCGTCATGTGCCTAAATAATTTTGGGAGTGGTGATGGGTTTCTAAAGAAGAGGTATGAGTTAGAGATTATAGGATAAGTAAATAATTAATGAAATTGATTTTTTTTTTTTTTTGGAAAAGGTAGGTAGGACAACCTAACCAGCCAAGTCTTCAACAACATTCTGTCTAAAAAATAGAGGGACGGAAACAGACTAAAAACAAGAGGACAAACAGTCAACCGATTTAGCTAGGACACGAGCAACACCATTACCAGTGCGTCTTATATAAGAAACTTTAGAGCAGCCAATAGCAGACAAACCGGCATGAACTTCATCTGCAATAGGAGTCATGGTAGCAAAAGGAGAATGAGAGTCCACCAAGGAGACAACCCTTAAAGAGTCAATCTCCACCACTGAAATCCTCCAGTTCATACGTCAAACAAAGTGAATGCCTTTCAGGACAGCCAACAGCTCTACATGATCCACAGTTGTAGGCGTCTAAAAATGCCTATAGGTATCCACACACAGCTCAAGACAGAGAAAATGTGATGAACGTCATTATCTAAGTCAAAGAGGATTATCCAACGCCGACCAGTGAATCAACGAACTATTGATGACGTGGCCCGCGTGCTCATCGGCCACCAAATCGGCGAACCAAGTGGCCCGCGTGCTCACCGGCCACCATCAAGTGGCCCGCACGTTCATCGGCCACCAAATCGGTGAACCAAGTGGCCCGCGTGCTCACCGGCCACCACCAAGTGGCCCGCGTGCTCACCGGCCACCACCAAGTGGCCCGCGTGCTCACCGGCCACCACCAAGTGGCCCGCACGCTCATCGGCCACCAAAACAGCGTACAGATCAATGAATCGATAAAATACGCGTAACGACAGAATAAGTCAAAATCCGAAAGACTAAGAAAGCCGCTGGCGATCGAGTCGCATCGAAACGGTTTGGCCGAACCAGTGGTTCGGCCCATAGCCAGGTCACCAAGGGTGGCTCGACGGCCAAACCACTAATTGGTGGCTGGGCCATGGCCGAGCCACCATTTGGTGGCTGGGTGTAGAACCCCGTAAATTTTGTAATGAATATATGTGAATTATTAGTGATAAATAATTTTTTTATGATAAATAATCATATGTATCCTAGATGTATGTAATAACCAGTGTTTTGGGAACCCAACAAGTGTTTTTATGAGAGAGAAATTGAGTGGTTTGAGCATCAGGTGATAAATCATTTTAGGCTGGCATTTTTCTTCTGAACGGTCGACCGCAGTGGATGTGGCGGTCGACCGTACATCAGTCTCGCACTCAGGAAATCTTTTTCCTGTTGTGCGGTCGACCGCACTGGGCGCGACGGTCGACCGCCCAACAGGCAGAGAGTTTTCTGGGTTCAGGTCTAAACGGGGTTCGGGTCGGGTTGTGGGGTTAGTGTATATGCTAATGAACCCAAGAGAACCTCTTTTCATCTGAAATCAGAAACCCTAGCCCCCCTCTCTCCCCTCAACCCTAGTTCTCACTTCTTGGTGATTTGGGAGGAGCTTTGAAGGGTTTTCAGCGGATTTTTGGTGGATTCAGCGAGAGGGATCATCTTCCTTTAGATCTAGGGCTTTGTTCTCATCAGAGGCGAGTAACATCTCGCCCAACTTCTTCCTTTTTTGTGTTTCATATTTTATTTTAGAGTTTAATCCAATTTTATTGAGCCAAAATCGTATTTTTGTAGATACAATAGATTCTTATGACATATGATATGATAATCAAATGTTTTAGATTTTAAAAGCACACCAACGAACTATATTAAAGAGATCTAGATCTGAAAATGATTTTAAAAAGAGTAAATTTCTGTTTTTATTGAATAAACAATTTTTAAACCATGTTTATATATGTTTGGGATCTTGATGATAGATTTTAAATGTCTAAATTCGTTGTCTTATGTTCTATGACTTTGTAGAAATATTAGATTTTCATTAATGTAGAAATCATCGAGTTTGATTGTGATTTGAAGCCGACAGAAGCCCTAACTGGGCTTCTGTCTGCTTCGCGGTCAACCGTGGTGGACACGGCGGTCGACCGCTCTGAGATGTTTCCAGCAGAAAAGTTTCTGCTCTTTGAGCGGTCGATCGGCATGACCTCAGCGGTCGACCGCCGCTCAGTTTTGAGCTCAGTAAATCTCGGCTCTGTGAGCGGTCAACCGGGGTGGTCTCTGCGGTCGATCGCCGCACAGTTTTGTACCTGTTGACTTTTTGTGCCCTTTTCACATGTTCGAGAGATCACCTCGTTTATCTCCCACTAGTTTGTGATGTTAGTGATTCATCTACACATGAGGTTTGACTTTTGACACAAATTTAGATCTGCACATCGAAACACGTGTAAAATTTGGGATATGTATGTCTTTCCACATAAACTAGTGACATTTTCGCCTCTTTGTTCATAGTTCATGTGTTGGGCATACATTATTATTAATCCATGTGTTGGATACTTATCATCTCAGTCCATGTGTTGGACATGCATTTTATTCAGTCCATGAGTTGGACAAGCATTACATTTAGTCCATGTGTTGGACATTTTTGCTAAACCTTGAGCATGTTTCACATTTGAGTTTTGAGCCCGACATATTGATAAAGTTTGGACATGATAGCTACCTGGGCTGGGCATAACACTTATTGTAACTTTGCACCTTTGACATAGTTGTGATTATTGGTGGAGATGGGATTGTTGTCTTTTCTTTATTGTTCATGTATCAGACTCCGGGTTTGGTACTTAGGGATTTTCAATTTGAGATACAAGGTATATACATGAGGGTTTCCTTCTTTGGATTATTTCGCTCGACGTACCTATGTTCGTGTTGAAATTTCCTAAGCACTAAAACTCATTATTTCTTAGGACAATTGATTATATATACATGTTTTGTGATAACTGTATTTTCCTATACAACGAGCCCTATCCCTTGGAGTTGGTTGTGATGTTGCTCGCTATAGCGCTTTGACGCTTGTTGTCCCTCCCCTTTTCAGGTCACGAGCCGAGAGCCCGGAGAGTCGCAGGTTGATGACGACACACTTTAGTGTTCCGCTGTCTTTTATAGCTATGTTTTATGTTGGAGCTCCATTGTAGTTTTTGTTTGACATTTGAGGACTATTTTCTAGATGTTGTAAAGGTTGTATGCCATATATCCTTTACTCAGACATTTTGTATTTGAGACTTGTTGAGGACTCCAGTTTAATTATTACAGCCATTGACTATGTATTCCTGTATGTTGGATGATGAGATATCTATGTGGTTGTTATCAGTTCATCAGTTATCACTTGTATTACCCTTTTACTTGCTTTGTACCTACACTTGTTGCTGACTCGACTAGAGAGATGTTAATTGTGATGGTGAAACATGTTATTGCACGGTGTGGTGCATGTCAGGTTTGACATTCTTGGTTTCACCTTGGACTGCAGCCTTGCGTGAACCCAGGGGTGTCACAATGGGACAAGGCCGAGCCACCATTTGGTGGTTAGGACATGGGTCAGGCCGAGCCACCATTTGGTGGCTGAGCCCACGCCGAGCCACTATTTGGTGGTTAGGTCATGGCCGAGCCACCATTTGATGGCTAGGCTAAGGCCGAGCCACTGGGTGACACTTCGATCAGATTCGATCTAAAAGTGTGATTTTTCGGTTTTCATATGCAGTTCAACCAAAATAAAAAATGTATCTTCATATGCAGTTCAACCGAATGATGTGAGAATCAAAATAAACTACTATAAGAAATTTGGAACATGGCACTGGATAATTCCAAATATGGTAAATTGCATCATCTTTAGAATCAAATTATTTTTTTCGATTGGATTTCATCTAATCAAAGACCTAGGAGACCCGAAGGTTTAAGACTTAATAAATAGACAGCAAGGACTCTGTACCGCCATGACGAAAGAGGCTTTTGCTCATTCGTAGTCTTAAAATTGGTGTGTATCTATTTTCTCATGGTCATGTGCCTAAATAATTTTGGGAGTGGTGATGGGTTTCTAAAGAAGAGGTATGAGTTAGAGATCATAGGATAAGTAAATAATTAATGAAATTGATTTTAATTTTTTTTGAAAAGGCAGGTAGGACAACCTAATCAGTCAAGTCTTCAACAACACTCTATCTAGAAAACAGAGGGATAGAAACAGACCAAAAAAATAAGAGACAGTCAACCGACTTAGCTAGGACATGAGCAATACCATTATCAGTGCGCCTTACATAAGAAACTTTAGAGCAGCCAATAGCAGACAAACCAGCGTGAACTTCATCTGCAATAGGAGCCATGGTAGCAAAAAGAGAATGAGAGTCCACCAAGGAGACAACCCTTAGGGAGTCAATCTCCACCACTGAAATCCTCCAGTTCATACGTCGAACAAAGCGAATGCTTTCCGGTACAGCTAACAGCTCCGCATGATCCACAGTCATAGGACCCCTGAGCCCCATAGAATAGCAACCAATCACATGCTCATGGTGGTCCCGAATAACACATCCCAACCCAATAATATCTCCTTCCATAGGAACAACAGCATCTGTATTGAGCTTTAGCAGACCAAGAGCAGGGGGATACCAAACAGAAGGCCATTTAGAAGGGGTAGCAATGTCACGAAGGAGGCCTCGAACCCTATCCCCTTCCTCCACAAAACAAAGAATCCGAGTCACCAAAACCGAAGCCTCCCTCGAAATTGATTTTACTTGAGGAGTGAGTCATGGATGAAAGGGTGTTAATGGGCAGTTGTAAAGCTACATAAGTTATCAAAATACCATCATCAAACCGAAAATGCCTAGTATTAAAGAAAAAATTATAGACAAACAACATTGTGCTTGAAACCCATACATAGGCCAAAGGCCTATGATGTATATTTATAGATAGTCAATGTGAATAGGTTGAGTACCCAAGAGTCACCCCCACTTAATGAGGTGTTACACCACCATAATGGGGTGTGAATGGAGGGATAATGAGGGGGAGGCCAAAGGCCTTCCTCATCTCATAATACTCCCCCTTATCCATCCATTGCCTTGGGTTTAACTTATGAACACTTCAAGATTCGTAAAGCTAATGGGGTAGATACTTCTGGATCCAGAGTAAACTTGTTTGCCTTGTTAAAACCTTACCTGTGGAAAATCCAGTGGGAAAAAACCATCAGTCTAAGGAAAAAAAGTACAACCCATAGGTTACTCCCCCTGAATCATACAAGCTTCAGGTTTGTAGGTCTTTCAGATGTCTCATCCCTATTCCTTTTACAAGTTTTACAAAAATACATCTAGGCAGAGCCTTAGTGAACAAGTCAGCTAAATTATTACATGATTGGATCTGCTGTACTTTAACTTGCTCCTCCTCTTGAAGATCGTGCGTCCAGAAAAACTTGGGAGATATGTGCTTCGTCTTGTCACCCTTGATGAAGCCAGACTGAAGTTGAGCAACGCAGGCTGCATTGTCTTCAAATATAGTAGTTGGCTCAAGGTCACCAGTCTTCAGGCCGGTAGATACTAAGATGTGTTGAATGACAGAACGAAGCCAAACACATTCTTTGCTGGTTTCATGGATCGCGAGGAGTTCGGAATGGTTGGATGAGATTGCTACAGTGGTTTGCTTGACAGACCTCCAGGAGATGGCCGTACCACCGAATGTAAACACAAATCCGGTTTATGATTTCTCGGTGTGGGGATCAGACCTGTAACCTGCATCTGAATAACCAATTAAAGTAGGAGACCCACCCTTCGGGAAATATAATCTCATGTCTATAGACCCTTGGAGGTAGCGCAGAAGATGCTTAACTCCATTCCAGTGGCGCTTTGTGGGCGCTGCACTGTATCTGGCTAGTAGGTTAACTGAAAACGCTATATCGAGACGCGTACAGTTAGCCAGATATAATAGTGCTCCAATGGCACTGAGGTAAGGTACTTCAGGACCTAGCATTTCCTCCCCCTCTTCCAGCGGACTGAAGGGGTCGTTCTTTACATCCAATGATCGAACAACCATTGGTGTACTAAGAGGATGACATTTATCCATTCGGAAATTTTTAAGTAATTTCCGTGTATATGTGGATTGGTGTAACAGGATACCACCCTTAAGGTGTTCGATCTGTAAGCCAAGACAATACTTTGTTTTGCCTAGGTCTTTCATTTCAAAAGTATTCTTAAGGCTTTCAGATATCCCAGCTATCTCTGCAGGAGATCCAATGAGATTTAAGTCGTCGACATAGACGGCGACTATAATGAATCCTGTTCCCGATCTTTTTATAAAGATACACAGGCAGACTTTATCATTTGTGAATCCTTGCATAGCAAGGAACTCACTTAGTCTGTTATACCACATTTTCCCCGATTGCTTAAGACCATATAATGATCTTTAAAGCCTAACAGAATAGACGTCCCGAGGTCTATCTGCTATCTCTGGTGGAATTTTATATCCTTCAGGGAGTTTCATATAGATATCTTTATCTATATTGCCATATAGATATGCAGTCACAACGTCCATGAGCTGCATTTCTAGGTCTTCCAGAGATGAGAGGCTTATTAGAAATCGGAAAGTATTCCCATCCATAACTGGAGAATATGTTTTTTCATAGTCTATTCCCGGTCTTTGGGAAAAACCTTGTGCTACAAGCTGTGCTTTGTAGCGCACAACCTCGTTGTGTTCATTTCTTTTTCTGATGAAGACCCACTTATATCCCACGGGTTTTACACCTTCAGGTGTTTGGACTACTGGTCCAAAGACTTCGCGTTTCAAGAGTGAGTCCAGCTCTACTCTTATTGCCTCGTTCCACTTTGGCCAATCGTCTCTGCGTTTACATTCCGCTAGAGACCGTGGTTCGATGTCATCGTCGTATTTAGTGACGTGAACGGCAATATCGAACGCAAAGTCGTCGTCGACGACTGTGCTTTTTCTGTCCAGTACCTCCTCAGTACGTACAAAATTTAATGATGTTTCTCCTATTTGTTCCTCTTCAGGGGAATCTAGGAGGGGAGAGGAAGCTGGTCTGAGCTCAGTATCCTGTGTTGGGTTCATCTTTATTTCTCCAGGATTTTTTCTTTTACGAGGGACTTTGTCCTTCGAACCTGGTGGGCGTCCTCTTTTCAATTAAGGTACAGTCGTTTCTGCTGCCGGCGGATTGCATCCATCTTTGGGGATGTCAATCCTAGCTGGCGTGTTGACAGCAGGGACGTGTGATCTGACAATCTTCTGGTTATCAGTGAATTTATCCGGAAGTAAATGTACTGTATTCTGAAGATGAAGAATCTTCAGGATCTCATCTTCACATTGACTAGTACGCGGATCATAATGAGACAAAGTCTTGGTGTTCCAAGAAATGGTCTTAGAAGCGTCAGGCTTCCTGGACTATGTGCCAAGTTTAGGAAATGAATCCTCGACAAATTCACAATCATCAAGACGTGCCTTAAATGCGTCACCCGTCTGGGGTTCAATGTATCTTATTATAGAGGGCGAATCAAACCCTATATAGATACCCAAACGACGTTATGGACCCATTTTAGTCCTTTGTGGAGGAGTAATTGGGACGTAAACTGCACAATCAAACACTCTCAAATGTGAGATATTTGGAGGTGCACCATAAGCAAGCTGCATTGGTGACAAAATATGGCCACCAGAGGGCCGTATTCTGATAAGCGATGCGGCATGCAATATGGCATGACCCCAAGCCTCAACAGGCAACTGTGATTGCATCAACAATGGACGAGCAATCCATTGCAATCTCTTAATTAGAGATTCTGCTAACCCGTTCTGGGTATGAACATGTGCTACAGGATGTTCAACTTCGATGCCAGTTGCTAGACAATAGTCTTGAAAGACTTGTGAAGTGAATTCTCCCGCATTATCAAGACGTAATTTCTTGATTTGATCATTGGGAAAATGAGCCCGCAACTTAATAATTTGTGCCAATAGCTTTGAAAAAGCTAAGTTACGGGTGGACAAAAGGCACACGTAAGACCACTTGGTTGATGCATCTATAAGTACCATAAAGTACCTAAATGGTCCACTTGCGGGGTGAATAGGCCCACAAATATCGCCATGTATTCTCTCCAAGAAGCTAGGAGACTCTAATCCCACTTTCAGAAGGGAAGGTCTCGTGATCAGTTTACCTTGAAAACAAGATAGACATGAGTAATCACTCTTCTGAAGAATCTTCAGGTTCTTCAGGTTGTGTCCACTTGATTGGCTCATGATGCGGTGCATCATTGTTGATCCTGGGTGACCCAGTCTGTTATGCCAAAGTTTAAATTTCGGCAAAGAATGGCACTTCTGGTGCACAATCATGTTAGCTTCCACTGGTTGAATATATGTATGATAGAGACCCGACGGGAGTCCCTTGAATCGTTCTAAGATAGTTTTTGAACCATCTTTTTGACGAGTTACATACAAATACTCTTCTTCATTTATTTCATTGGTTTCTAAGTGATATCCGTTTAAACGAATATCCTTGAAACTTATGAGGTTTCTATTAGATTTCGGAGAGAATAATGCATCTTTTATTATTAGTCTCGTTTTATTTGGGAGCAATATCATTGCTTCACCAAATCCTTCTATTATATTAGATAGTCCTGAAATCGTAATTACAGGATCGTCATAATCATATAAGCTATTGAAATAGCTTATTTCACGAAGGATTGTGTGCGTCGATGCACTGTCCACAAGGCACTCACACTTCATCTATAACATGAATGCAATATTTTAATCTAAAGAAAATAACTATCTTTATTGAAAAGTAAATTGCATTACATGGAAAGTAAAGAACTAAAGATGAAAGTACTATGAGAATTTAAATGCATATAAAGATAACATGGATCTAGTCGAGAAGATCATCCATTTCGAAGTCATCAGCAGTGAACTGAGTAGACGGCTGCTTTTCCACCAGATTTGTTTCAACAGGAGACTTCAGGCTCGCTAGATACAGATCTTGGAGGTGTCGCGGAGTGCGACAGTTTCTGGACCAATGTCCAGTCATGCCACATCTGTGGCATTTGTCCTCCCAAGTGTTCTTGGGAATGGACGACAGCTCAGTGGTCTTCTTCTTCCACTTCTTCTTTCCCTCACTATTGCTGCTCTGGGGAGGGTTGTTTTTCTGGGGTGGACATCTGGCCTGCCACTTAGGGGCTTTTCCCTTGTTGAATTTACCCTTATGCTTTTTCTTCTGCTTCTGAGAAGAAAACATGTGAGCTTCGGGTAGAGGAGCTGAGCCTGCAGGGCGTAGGTTATGAGTGGCCAAAAGCAATTCTCTGTTTTGCTCCGCCATCAGAAGGGTGGAGTGCAATTCAGAATACTTTTTGAACTTTCGTTCGCGGTACTGTTGCATGAGGATTGCATCCTTCTCGTGGAAGGATGTGTAAGTCTTCTCCAACATGCGTTCCTCCGAAACTTCTTCACCACACAACTTCAGGCGTGAGGTGATATTATGAAGTGATGAGTTGTACTCAGCTACGGACTTAAAGTCCTGAAGTCGGAGGTTTTCCCACTCATAACTGCACGTGGGAGGATCACATCTTTCTGATGTTTGTATCGGTCCTCAAGTGCAGTCCACAATTCTTTTGGGTCCTCTACAGTAAGGTATCCGGCCTTCAGGGTCCGATCAATATGTCTCCTGATGTAGATAATGGCTTTCGCCTTATCTATATCAGAGACGATCACTGTAGTAGCAACCTCAGCATTATTTACAACATTACCCGTACCAGTGGCCGGAGCCGGTGGAGCAGGAGTTGAAATTATGGCTAATAAGCCCTGGGCACGTAAATGGAACTTCAGGTCCACATGCCAACTCAAATAATTCTTGCCAGCAGCGTCAAGGACTTCGAAATCAACGTTCGTTATTTTAGCCATTTTATCTATGCATTTGAAAGACATGAATTAATAATAAGGAATTAAAAATTCATGCAATAAACATGTTGCGTGGATCAGCCCGTCACCAAAAAATAAAAAGTGTCCAAAGTCCAATTATACAGTCCAAAGATAACAAAAAAATCATAAAATTAAAATACAATTTGGAAAACCCTTGGGGGTCCCTGTATTTTGCAAAAATGCCTTCGTCTTCAATGGAATACACCGGTCTTTGACTTTTTACAATTATATCCTCCCTACAATTTCTCTCTCAGAACGAAAAGAAAATGCAAGGAATTTAAATTTGGTGACAAACAGGCTGATCCAAAAACCACAACATTATTTATTTAAACATCCACGCAATTTAATAATAATATATGCAACAAGCATAACAAATTTGGACAGTAAACCCTTGATTTCTTTGAAATTTTTTTTAGACTTTTTTTTTGTTTCTATGCGATACTGCCTACTTAATACTTTTAATATCATGTAGAAATTATGAGTTTGAACTTTGAATATAACAAGTGATGATTAAAAAATAATTTAAGTGCCCTGAATGGAAACTCTGAAACAACCAATGGTTTAGCATTCCATTAGAAAAATGTATGTGTTTAAAGAATAGCACTAAAAACTAAAGGGGCCAAAAATGATTTTATGTCATGTTAACTTGACATATACAGTAATACCTTGGTGTTGGTGTTACTGTTTCCTTCTCAAGAATATATAATTTAAGAGCATTTCCCTAGCAATGGTCACTTCCGTTAATACTAAGCAAAACCAAATAATATTCATGGTAATAGGAAGTGCTATCAGCGTAAATGTGCAAATTTAACACAATATATGAATTTTTACAAACTAGCAGAAGCCGCAGAACTTCTCGCCAGTTTTATCAACATGAGCACATAAACATTTTTTTTTGAATAGCAATTAACTAATAGTATTAATTATTAGTTATGCCAACAAATAATGAAAGCAATTAGATTAGATGAACAACAATAAAATTGCTTAACAAACAAAAAAATTCCCGAGTGAACAGTAACCCTCGGTGAACAGTAACTAAATTTTTTTTTGTTAATTTTCCAGCTGCCATATATTATTCTACGGATTATAGTAATTACCTCTAGATCAAAGATCTAGGGACGATCGATACTAAAGATCCGTAGAACGCTGCCTCCTTGCGATGATCCGTCGAACGCTCCCGCTGCAACGAACCAGATCTCAATGCGCAAAAGAGGAAGGGAATTTTTTTTTATGGCTCAGGGAGTCAAGAACACTTCGTGCTGATAACGTGTTTGAAACCCATACATAGGCCAAAGGCCTATGATGTATATTTATAGATAGTCAATGTGAATAGGTTGAGTACCCAAGAGTCATCCCTACTTAATGAGGTGTTACACCACCATAATGGGGTGTGAATGGAGGGATAATGAGGGGGAGGCCAAAGGCCTTCCTCATCTCATAATACATTGAGAATTAATTAATACGATAGCATGAAGTTTTCTAGAGGGATAATTATATATTAACAATACCTCATTAGCATAACTACTTTATTTTAGTCATCACCATTAATATGTTGTAATAATAAAGTCCTTTTTAATAATGATAATAATAAACAATTGTAGAGAAGGGGGTTATACTGTGGAAAAAATAGAGGGATAAAGGGTTAACGCTAATAGGAAAGTCCTTTTTAATAATCTATATCTATATCTATACTACATATAAAAGAGAATTGTCTTGTCAAAACTTCTATTTTTGCCCTTTTAAGTTTGATAATTCTCAAATATGTCATTAATTGTAATTAATCATTCACTAATTATATGTAACCTCTTATTAATTATGCATTTTCTCACTTTTTCAAAACCTTTGGCCACACAATTATTTTATTACTTAATTACGTTATTTAATAGAATATTTGACATGTATCCCTAATCTATATTTACATAATATTTAAAATTCTAGAAAAAATAAATTAAAAATAATAAAAAAATCATTATTCTTATGTCTTTTGCATTTGGGTTTCACGTCTTAGTCTCATGGAGGACTATCTGCTACATTTCATCTTATTAACCTTTTAAAAGTATGATAATAGTATGAAAAGCAATTTATATTATTGTAATTGTAATAGTATTAACAGTATAGTGATTTTAAATAGTTATTTTAAATTAATAAATTGCATATAATTTATTAATTATTCAATTTAGTAAATTATTTACTAATAGTGTAAGAAAATGTGCTTATTAATAGTATTATAATTATTCTACATATAATATTATTATATTTAAAGAGAATAAATTATTTAATATATTATAAATATTCTAATAAATTATGAATAAATTATACCAATTATCCAAACTATAATATTTAATCATATAGTTCTTTATACAAAATTTTATTTTAATTTATTCATTTAAAAAATTATAATTGTTCAGAATTTATATTGTTATACAAGTCATTTTAGTATTTTACAGCCAACAAAAAACTTTGAAAAACATAAAACATATCACGTATGCTCACGTGCAATGCACGTGCACTGTACTAGTAATAATATACAATCATAAAGAAGGGGGTTAAACAATGTGGAAATTAGAGGGATGGAGCGTTTAGCTGAAGTAATTTTCTAATGGTGGTGGATGCAATTTAGAGGGGTATTTATTAAATTTAATTTAATTGGGATTGTGAGAAGAATTTGAAGGGGTATTATTTATATGTATATATGTGTTTTTATGTATGTATGTGTTTTAGCATAAATTAGAGTGCATTTCGTAAGAACATGTTTTAACATGCTACACACTTTTATAATAGTTTAAGATGTGTCACAAATAGTATGCTCATGCTCACACGAACGGGTCTGATATATTTGTCATGCATGTATGATTTGTTTGTATTTATTTCATTTTTATTATGAATATGACCAGACAAATGATTTATACCATCAATTAATATCCACCGAGGGACTAAAAGCATCATGAATTTAACATGAAACCATTATATTTTTCGCTTGTGGGTATCAAAATAAGAACAATACCACTTGAAAAGATCAATTCACCTAAATTTAAAAACGTGATAGCTTTTTAGTTCATACAAAAGGTAATAGTTAGAACAAATTAAATAAAAGAGGGATTAATTGAGACTATTAACTCACGAAACTGAAAGTCGGTGCTCCAAAAAATATTTTTTGGAGTACTAATACTAGACAATGTAAATACTTATTGAAATATTACTCTACATGTTACTAACTACATTTTACTCCATAAGTTTTTGGCAGTTGCATGCTTGTTGCAATAGTACCATTGTAATTTAAGGCTATTTCAGTATTAGTTCTCCTAATCTTTGATATTTTGGTAATAGCGTCCCAGTGCTTGATATTTTGTAATGAGTCCCCCAAAACTTTTAGTGTTCTAAAATTAGTTCCTGAAATCTTCATGTTTTGAATTAGTCCCTAAAATCTATTAAATAATTTAATATTAATCCTTCTAGTTAGTTTTAGCAGAAATATATTACCAATAAGACTTAAGTTTTGTCTTAACCTTCAATAAATTCTGGAAGAAAACCCCAATAATTGGTGGTTACATTTAGATTCTCTAGGGGTATCTTTGTATGCTTTAGAATTTTTAGAAGGTTATTAGTATTTTTTTGGATTTTTAGGGGATTATTTTTTAACGTTCAAGGTTCTTAGAGGATTGTTTGCAATTTTTTAATTGTAAAAGTTTTCTTACAATTTTTTGATTATTCAAGGGGTTGTCTCCAAAGTCAGAATTTTTTAAGGGTTCTGATTTTTAGAGTTTTATGGGGTTGTTTGTAATTTTTATTTTTCTACTAGGATGTTTGTATTTTTTAGGGGTCCGTTAGAATATTTCAATTTTAAGGTGTTTTTAATTTCACGTTTAAGGGGTGTTATTTGTAATATTTAGATTCTTCAAGGGATTATTGGTAATTTTTGAGTTTTCATGTATTTTTCAGGGTTATTGGTAATTTTTGAATTTCAATGAGGTTTATTGTTGTTTTTTGAATTTTAAGAGTTCGCTTGCAATTTTTCAAACTTTCCCAGGGTTTATTAAAGTTTTAAAAAATTTAAGATTTATTTGCAATTTTCTTATTTTTGGGGGTTCTTTGTAATTTTCTTATCTTTTATGGGGTTATTTGTAATTTTCATATATGTTAGGGGTTTATCTGTAATCTCTGGGGCTTTTTAATTTTATGTTTTTTTTTTCATTTTCAAAATCTTTTGGGAGCTATTTTAACTTCCAAATTTTTCTAGGACATTTTGTCATTTTTCGTACTTTTAAGAGGTTATTTTTTAATTATCAAAATTTTCTTTGGTAGTCTATAATTTCTAAATTTTAAGGGGTTTTACAAATCCAAGGTTTTTTGGGGTTGTTTGTATTTGTTATGGGGCTATTTGTAACTTTTAGATTTTTAGGAGGCTCCTTATAATTTAATTTTCTCAAGGGTTGTTTTGTAATTTTTGAATTTCTTTTTATAAATGTAATTTGGCATGTGTATAATTTTTTATAAATAATTTTATGTGGAGAGACTCTCTATATCAAATTTTTTTCTTTAATTTCTATGCCTATATACATGGCTGTTAAATTTTTTTTAAAATATAGGTAATTTATAATTTGATTATGATTACCAACTATTCTAATATTAGAATATCTAATTATGAATAGTTTTAACTTGATGATAATTCTTAGGTAATAATAAGATTATGTGTCTACGTGTCACATTCTGATAGGATAAAAGGATATGTGACTATTTATAATATGGACGCGTGTCAATTTTTGTGTCTTTAAAAATGACACATATCAGTTTTTATGTATTTAGGAGTACCATCAATTTCTCATTTTATATAAAAGAATGATTTGATTAATTCACCGTTATATGTATGTTTATTTTGAATTATTTCTGTCATTGTTAATATCTTTTCTCTAAATATTTCTTTAAAACTAGTTTTTACACACGTGCAATGCACGTGATTTAATACCATGATTAAGTATTTTTGGCAGTTTGTGCTCATTTTTTCTTTAAACTCTTACATCCCAATTATTTTTTTATGTTTGTTTAAATGGGATACACCCAATTTAAATTTTCATGTTGACAAAAAACAAATATAATTTAAAAATAACTTAAATTTTTATATTATTTTTGACCGATATGAAATTAAGCTTTATTTGAGAAAGTATAACATTGCAAAGTGAAAAATATTAAAATAGTGTTATACAAGGAAGGTGAATATTTAAAACCAATATGGCAAAATGATTGATTTAAAGTATGTTAAAACGATGCAAAAGAGAATATGAAGTTTATTATTAATCATTGATAGACTTCATAAAAAAATATAAACTAAAGATTAATGCTAACTCTAGTATACTTTTATATGATAAAAACATCCACATAAGAATATAAAAGTACTGAAAAAAATTCATGAAACTCCATTCTAAAGATTCCTAATTTCACTCAAAATAATTAAACTATTCTATAAAATATTCAGAAAATATTGTTTTTTATTTCTTCTATTTTATTTTTTATTGAGTTAAGATCAATCCTTCTTCAGGTTTATCATTTATCATTTCTCGGGCAATTCTAGAGTATTGTCTTCATCATCTACATCAATTGTGACATCAGGTTAATTTTGAATTTTTATGCTATTATCTTCCCTGGGCTCGTTAATTTTTTATCATCTCATTTAACTATACAAAGAAGTCAAATGTACTTATGATGTTCAACACAAACTGCTCAAAATATAGACTTTGCTTTTTTTTCTATTTCAATGAGAATAAATATTAATTTCATATATATAAAATTATTTGTGTTCCTAATTTATTACTTAAATAAATTAGAGGCTATCTCTTTATTGTCCTCTAAAATGAATTCTTCTGATGTGCATCCAATAAGAATTTCTGTTATTTCAATAATATTACCTTTGCTCTATCCCTGTCATTTTTTTATAAAGATCTAAACTAAATACCTGCATTATTCATTACCAATTTCTCTTAGATTATAATATTAATATTTAATTTGAAGAACACAGTATGGAATTTATGAATACTTACTAATTTTTCTTATGTCTTCCATGAAGATTTTTTCTTTGATTAGGATAAAGTTATTAAATTATTTTTTAACGTAACTCATTCAGTGCTTCATTAATAGATATGTCTTATGTTAATGCCAATTCAAGTGATTCATTGACGTTTTCTGAATTTTAGATTTATTTCCATCACTTTCCCATTTGCAATGGAAATAACTCAATTCTTTTAAAGTTATCCCTAAATATTCTAATAGTTTCTTCATATGTAATTCCTTGTATTCTTTTACCCTATAAATATTATTAACGTCAAAGATTAAAGTTTCTAAATTAAAATCAATTAATGCTAAGGTATAATATTATAGTGTTTTATCATTTCTATGGATTTAAATATCTATCAGTTAATGTTACAAATGTATTTTGGCTACCCTAACTTATTACTAAAATTATATGAAATTAATTTAATTTATATAGTGCCGATAATTTTTAATCTGTAATATTTTTAAAAATTTTATCCATTAACCAGATGTTTTTAATCAATTCTTATTGTTTTTGTTTACCAATATCAACTTAGACTATTCTTAGATGCTGAAAATGGATAGTAAATCCCTAAATTAGAAATTTTAATATATATG